>WBMW01003428.1:540310-773193 GCA_013396635.1 Penelope pileata | reverse complement strand
AAAAAAAAAAAAAAAAAGTCATTCATATATGGTCACATGAGACCTGATGAGAAAAATAACATACTTTCTGAAAGAATAAATAGGCAAAGAAACAACAATGTAGCAGCTTTAAGCATGTTATCACAAGCCACGCCTCTTAGATGCATTAGTATTCTGGAAATTATGTTTGCAGATGCTCACAAAGAGCAGCTTGGACAAATTCATAATTTCTATTAACATTAAATAGGTTGAGGAATATCATCTAGTTCTATGTGTTCCTCCCAAACTAACCTGTAGTCACATGTGAAGAATTTTATCCAACTAGAAAAAATGCTTTTGGAAGGGCCAAGTGGATTCACTAGATTTTTTTAAAAAACTGGCTGAATTTCTGTTTCAGTTTGACTTAGACCAGAAACTATTTAGATTATTTCACGCATTAAGCATTTCAGTGATGAGTTATTCTGTCCCAGCTGTAGTTGGCTTCAACTGAATATAGTGAGATTGGACGGGTGACCTAACAATTTTAAACCCTTCAGTGTGGCACATATACGCAGTTATCCTAATTTGATGGGGCCTGAAAATAGTTCAGCGATTAACAAAAGTTACCAAAATGAATAGTACAAAAATGATAAAGGCAAGGATGCTGTGCTGGTTTGAGAGTAATGGGAAATTGCCTTCGGGGATACGTTCACACTGTATTTTCTCTTTTCTCTGCAACACTGACCTAGAAAACCAAAGTTCTTCTGCAATTAGAGTTTCAGAAGGTGAAGCTTTTGGGAAAATTGGGTTTTGCAGTACTGGTTTTGCTGATGTGAATATCTACTTGACTACGTTTTGTACTTTGATCCATAGTGGAAACTAGAATGTGGAAACAGCAACTTTTCAACTTTATCCAGAGCTTTTACTTCCATAATTTAAAATGTTGTATAGAAAATTTTCTATACGAGTTTGCAGAGAGACTGATCAGAGTTTTGAGGTGTGACTGATTGCTTGCATTTTGGATACAGAAAGATAGTAATGTGTGGTAGCCTGAAGAGCAAAAAGATGGGAGTAAAACTGGGTGTGCAGCCTCCAACTGCCATCTGAAGTGGATATTGAGGCTGCTATGCGATTCCTCTGACTGCAAGAACTTGGCTATTTTTTTCTGGCAGCATCTCTCTAACTCATGCTTCTGTGTTTGATCACAAGCACATTTCAGGTTCAAAATCTATCCTCAGACAGTTTCCTTAAGTTAGCCCAGGATCCTCCATACCCATCACGAGTCAAAATTCTTGCTTGAGCAGGGTCATCAGCTGTGGTGCAAAGAAGAAACTAAATCCTTTCATTTTGCCAGTTCAACCTGTAATAAGATAGCTTTTAAACAGCTATATGAAGCTTAGATACTTACCTTGTTAACTTTTGGCATTAGATGAATATCAATTCATTTTAAACAGAAATTATTTTAAAGCTCTACTTGCTAAGCGTCAGGATAGAAAGTCTGTATAGTGAATTTTTTTTGAGATTACATTTGGGGTAGTTGCTTTTAGTACTAAAATATGAAAGCTACCACAGGCAAACACAGCTCCAACAACTATCATGATGCACACAGCAATGTCAGACTGCATATGCTATACACTTCATAGTTTCACAACGTTTAAGGACAGAAAAAAACATAAATTCATCTCATTTGACATGTAGACTAAAGGTCATTGTATTTCACTTCAAAAGATTTCAGTAGTTTTATTTAATTGTTGTTCTATAATAGTTTTATTTTCTTTTGATGCAGCCCAGGATGCAGTTGGCTGTCTGGGCTGCAAACGCACATTGCCAGCTCATGTTGAGTTTGACGTATTCTTGACGTACCCTATTGTCAAGTCTATTTTTGCACTCTACTCAACTGAAGAAGACAAGAAGAAATAAACTCCATATTTCCACGGAAAGCCTGCATTTGCAGCATCCTTCTTGTTATTGATCCAATTTCACAATTACAACCATGTCATGCTGCAGAGAAACTGGTGCTTTTCTGGCAGATAGTCAGAACTTCTTTCTGTGCTGCAGATTGGAGAAGTTTGAGTGTTGCAGTGCCATGGATGTTAGTTGGGTTCCTTCAGGGCTGAGCTAAGGATGTAACTCTCTCTGCTCCTTATAGCTGTCACTGTACTCTGCAGAAAGAAACCACAGGATGAGCAGAGAGTTGCATCCTTAGCTATGCCATTTTTCTGCTGGCTTATTACATACACTAATTTTACTCATATTTCAGTTGTCATACTCCAGTTTTGCTCTGTTTCCTAAGCATTTGTCCGTATTTTCCTCCAAGTTTCTCTCTATTTGGCCCAGATATGTATACAGAGTGGAAGAACTCCTTGAGAACAGCCCTGAGGAGAAGGGCTTGGGGGTCCCGGTGGATGGAAAGCTGGATATGAGCCAGCAGTGTGCTCTCGCAGCCCAGAAGACCAACAGCATCCTGGGCTCCATCAGGAGAGGGGTGGCCAGCAGGGACAGGGAAGTGATTGTCCCTCTCTACTCTACCCTCATGAGGCCCCATCTGGAGTACTGCGTCCAGGTCTGGGGCCCCCAATACAGGAAAGATGTGGAACTGTTGGAGAAGGTCCAGAGGAGGACCACAAAGATGCTCAGAGGGCTGGAGCACCTCCCCTACGAGGACAGGCTGAGGGAGCCGGGCTTGTTCAGCATGGAGAAGAGAAGGTTCTGGGAGACCTTGTTTCAGCCTTCTGATACTTAAACAGAACTTATAAACAGGAGGGGAACTGACTTTGACCGTCTGATGTGACAGGACAAAGGGGAATGGCTTTGAACTAAAAGAGGGGAGATTTAGGTTTGATATTAGAAAGAAATTCTTTCCTCAGAGGGTGATGAGGCATGGGAACAGACTGCCCAGAGAAGCTGTGGATGCCCCATCCCCAGAGGTGTTTAAGGCCAGGCTGGATGTGTTCCTGGGCAGCCTGATCCAGTGGGTGGCAATCCTGTTCATGGCAGGGGGTTGGAATTGGATCATCTTGAAGGTCCCCTTCCAACCTAAGCCAGTCTATGATTCTTTGACATGATTCTATATAGCTGGAAATACAGCAGCAGTGTTTCAGCTTGCTTTTCTTCCTATCAGAAAGAATTTATAGCTATTTACAAGTTTTAATTCCTTAAAATGCAGTTTTCTTTAAAAAACAATAAGACACTAATATTCATGGAGGAGCACCCCATTAACACTAATTGTTTCTAAACGACTAGTCTGCTTTAAAGCTCATGCAATTATTAAAATCTTACTTCATTTTCTTTGACTATAGATAGAAGACATTTTAATCATGCATGCAAAATTCAGCACAGTAAGATGCTGGTGTTTCATTTAATCATTTGTGAGGCATAAGGAGTGCAAAAAAGTGTTGCCAGGCTGCCCAAAGTTTTGAATCTGCATTTTGTGTTATACTATACAATTTGAAGTCTATCCAACTTCTGATTAGGATATTTTATCATCATTCCCTGTACCCTTGTCAAGAGATACAATAGAATGAGAATTTCCCTGTTTACTTAGAGCTAAAACTTTCAAAGTTATTATTCTGTATCAGAGTGAATTTCCTGTGTTTAGGGATTTTTCTCCCTTTTTTTGAAAAAAAAAAAATTATGGATAGGACTATTACTTTTTAAATCTTGTGCCTTAAAGAAATTTCTTTACTTCTTTGTCCATTTAGCTTACACCATGAGCTACACAGCTGCAATGACTTTAGTGTGGCCTTTACAGTACATTTTTATAGGGAGCATAGAAACATTTTTGTTCAAGTTTCAACAGCACTGAACGGTGTATCAGCCTCTCCTTCTTAACAAGCATGAAATATATAACTCCTAGGAAATCTTGCAAGCCTTTGCAAGATCTTGCCAGGCTCATATTTTTTTGTAAGTTGTTTTATCACCAGAGGAATGTTTAAGCAACTCTAGAAATATAGTACTTGTTTACTTGCATAAGAAAACAGCTAAATAAAATCTAAATAAAATGTAATCTCTTCCAAAAATGCAGTTTAGCTGCCTTAATAGCTGTCAAACATTCCAGTACAAAATCATGAGCCATTTTCTATTGCCTTTTTAAGCCCATTCTGCCTGCAGCAGTACTGTTGGTGATGCATGCACAAGATAGATTGTGTGCCTCATTAGGAACAACTTCACATCTCAGAATCAGACACTAATCTTGCCATATCAGCCACAGTTTCTTCTAAGAATGAACTGCCTGTTTTATTTCTCAAGCAGTTCTTATCAGTGTTCTCTTGGTTGAGCAAATATCAAACAATATAATCTTTTTCTTGAAGATTAAACAAATAAAGCTGTGTTTGGGTATCTCCTGAAATAGGAAGGAGAATGTTTCTCTCCTAGGTTTTTATAAATACTTCAGTTAATCATTGTACCTCAAGAACAAGAGGGTGTCTGTCACATTCTAGTGCTCCCCATGTGCTTTGACAGTCCTCTTGAAAACCTCCTGAAGGAGCGTGGCCACATATGACACTTCAGCTCCCTTCACAAACTAAAGCATCAATTTTGCAACTGAGCCTTGATGCCTAGCAGAAGCTATGAGAGAGTTTTTAGTTACACTGACAGCACTCTGTCAGCAAGCAAGCTCTCTCTACAGAAATCACAAGCCATTAAAAAAGCAGCTTTTGATTGGCTGAAGAAATGTTTAACTCGCTTTTAAACCACTTCTGATAAAGCAATTTTCACCTGTTGCATTTCTATGGAAAAAGTTCTGTTTCATGCCTACGAGGGAAAGTTTACAAGGACATAACGTCCAAGAGCACAAAATTTTTCCTAGTCCTTTTGGCTTGGCAGGAAAGGTACAGCAGTTTCCAAGTTTCCTAAATGTGTCTTAGGGTCAGAATTATCCAAACACAAAATTCTTACTTGGCTTTGAACCCCCGAGGTAGTATGTACCCCTAGTAGATCCATTTTCATTTGGCTTGTTCTGAAAGCTGACCAGATTAAATGTGCTTCCCTCTAGCAAAGCATGGGGTTCCTGATGACAAGTTTACAAAACAGAAAAATAAGATAATCAAATGAAATTCTAGATAATACTTTGTAAGATGTAACCTTTTGATTTGTTTCTCAGTCATCTGAGATGGTTGACAAATTTGGCACCTTCTTTTTTTCCCTTTTAGGACCTCTTCACTTTCCTTCAATACTTCAATACCCCCAAAATTTGCATCAAACTTCTCCTTGTTTGCCATGTTGTGACATTTTTAAGGCTGTGACAATATTTTGCAAGTCAGATATCAAAAGAGCATTTGCTATTTATATACCTTTGGGAAGTCACAGCCTATTAGCACACTTTTAGTTTCCATCCAGGGAGGCCGCATGTGACAGCTGAACTGCACAGATGGAGATCTGTCATAGTGCCCTGTTTAAATCACCTCTCTTCCTTTTGACCCGCTTGCACCACATTTTCCCGCTAAACTGTGGTTTTTTGACAGCCAAGATGTGAATCACTAACACAAGGTTGTCTGGGGAAAAAAAATGGGACAAGGAAGAGCCCAGAGTTCTACTTTCTTGTAGCCTAGAGGTACAACAAAAGCATGAGGAAAATAAGAGGGTCTCTCTCCCACAGATGGGGATAATATCTTTAGTGAGATGCCAGACTGAAGAAGAAAAGCTGTTTAAGGAAAACAGGGAAGCCACCTAACCTGATGCGGTTGACTGCAGCCTGAAAACAAAGCCTAAACTTTCACTGTGGTTAAAATTTCAGTCTACTTCTTGCTCTCCCCATTTCTGTGTACCTATGCAGCTGTGCATCTGCTGTTTCTGAACAGAAGTAGAAATGACACCATAGGACAGTCTGCTTTTAATAAGACACTTCCATTGTCAAAACAAGAAAGTTTGTTCCAATGATATTTCCAAGTGTATTACAAAGCTACAGGGTTCAGAACAAACATCAGCAAAAAAAAAAAAATATATCAAATAATTGCTTATTTTAAAATCAGGTGAGGTATAAAATAATAAGAGCTACATTTCGTTTTTGAAGTTGTTTAAATTTAGCTCTGTATTCTATATTACATAATACCGATACCAGTAAAATGTCACAAAAAAATAAATATCTGTACATTTGTGCAAGTTTGTGCTAAGAGATTCAGACTTTGTCCTACTTACAAAGCCACTTCAGATAAGGGTAGCCTACTTGCATCTTATTACTTTTCTAAAATAGCACAAAGGAAAAAAAAAACTTAAAAGAAAGAGGACCGAGTAAGAAAAGGGAATCTCTTTCCTGGAAAATTAGTCCAGATGCAGTCAGGAAAAAAAAAATAATAATAATAACACAAAAGAATAAAAGTCTGAAATATGTAAGGAAGCTTACCCAGATACTAGAGTTTCTGTAGGTCCTCCGTTTCTTGTCTCACTCCAACAATTTTATCCTTGCCAGGTCTGGGGAAACAAATACAAGAAATTCCAGAGAAAATATAGATAAAGCCAGAAATGTCAGAAATGATAACTGCACATGGGAGTTATATGAAAGCTGTCAGTCTAAAATTATCTCAAAGTGCAATGAACATCTACTACAAATAGGATTTATCCCATCATGCTAGTTTTTCTTCAAGAAGGCCATAGGAATAGCCAAACTTCTTCAAAACACTGAGTCCTAAGTATTAAAAGAACACCTAGGAAATAAACACGTGCTTTGTATAATGCTGTAAAGTCTTATTACCCTGTTATCATGAAGGTTAATGATGAGTAGCACTCGTGCAGAGAGGAAAAAATTTATTCTGAAGGATCTTAAAATTTCTCTTTCCTAGATAAGTTTATCACAGTGATCTGTTTATTTGTCAGTCCCAAGGTAGGCTGAGGTGCAGGAATCAGTTTAAGATGACCAGTGGATGCAATCAGAGCGTGGACTGTACAGAACAAGAGGCCTGGGACTCTAGGGGAATCGTTTGTTACGGGTACATCATCCAAACCTGTCAGTGCTTCAGGTAGTTTGCATACCGTATCCAAATGTTCAAGGCATTTGTCTTCTTTATTAAAGTAATGGATCAAAGCCAAGCTAGATATTTCCATCCATTAATATTTATATTATGGATTGTTTATGTTTTGACAAAAAACAGATTAAATTGATCAATTGAAACTTTTTAATCAATAAAACAGATCCTCCTTAACAGTTCAACCAGAGCCAATAAAAAATTAAAAAGTTTGGGTTTTTTCTACTTCGTCACTTAAAAAATGAGATTTATCTCAAAGAAACCAGTTTCTTAAAAATTTAAGAAACTATACTTAAATAGTTTATGGTGTAAAATTTTCTTCCCTTTCTGTAATAAATGACCTAAGAAGAAATAAAATTCCAAAAATATTTGGCTGAACACAATAGATTAATTTAGAAATTGTTCTTCCACATAAATTTAGAAATCCTAAAGTTTTGCTAAATATTCCTATCATAGCTGAGTAAGGAAACAATGCCTTCCAGAGTTATTTTTCAGAGAGCAAAACAGAGGAAAACTTCTCTAGGCCTCATCATGTAAATCTAGTTTCTTTGGGGACATTTGGAGCGTACATGTGGAAAATAAAGGTTGAGGCATTCATTTCCTTCCCATCGCAGACTAAATTTTAATGTAATAATAAATATGATACAGCAAAGATTCCATATAGGTACCCAGAAAACAACATTTTTCCTCAAGCACAGGATATCAAGCATTAGACTTGCATAAGGATAATGCATATCTAACAGAAAGAAGCAACCATGTTCACTGCTGGAGGTCCTATTAGTCACCACAGTGAAAAAAAAAACAGACAAATTAAGGTCTGTATTAGCACAGATAAGCTGTAAATCACCTCCAGAAGTCACTCAGTCAAACTCTTCAGATCAGACGTTAGAGCGGCCTGCAGGGATTAGTGTGGGTTTTTTTTTAAACAGAAAAAGCCTTAATCAGCATGAGTCTGGAAGGACCCTTTACCTTTCAGCTCTCCTCAGCACTTTTGCAGCACCTCACACCCTGAGCAGCGTTCCTTTACCACCACTATACATGGAAAGGATGAGGTCCCACAGAGTATCATTACTTGTGTTGAGCAAACCAGCCTTTACAAGAGCTGCCTAGGCTACATGACATGTGGGTTAAGTCCCACTTCTCCCAAGAATTTAAGCACCAGTTCTGAATCAGGTTATGAAACATCAGGTCCTTTCAAAGTACTGGATTCGCCTTCCATGTGGATGTGTAGGGTGAGGGCCCTATGGTGGAAGGCCCTTTGCTCCAGCTTCCAGCTCACTGAGGTGCCATTGCTCTTGAGGCTCTTCGTGGAGGGTGACCTGAGGCAGTGACTACGCCTGCTGCTGCTGAGGGTAGCATGGCAGAATGCTCTGGCAGATACGCTGCTGGCTTACTCCTACCAACACTGGCAGAGAGGCTGGGTGCCAGTGATTATCCGGGCACCATCAGCTCAGAGAGGCTGCACATCCCCAAAGTAAACACCCAAGAGAGGACAGGCTGCTGGGCACAGGCCTGGGCTGTGGGCCATGAGTAGCCACAGCTCTGGGTCTGTTGGTTTTGCTGTTCATGCCTGTGGGAGCTTGTCGAGGCAGCACAGCCTCATGGCTCCCTCACTGTGAGAAGGAACGTTGCTAACGGCCTCGCTGCATTTGACGTCACCTACACATTTTTCCTCCTTTTCTCTCACCCAGTGTGTCTGAATTAGGGGAGTCAAGCTCTGTCCTTTGGTATACTAGGCTGAAACAAAGAAACTCCAGAAACAATGAGAAGTTACTCCAGGTGGTATTTGAGGGTTAATAGAGTAAAATTTGCTCCTATGCCTCCAGCTAGAAGCTACTGCCACTCGTTTGCTTGAGTAATAGAGCCTTAAACATTTAAGTGATGGATGTTAGTGCATGCCAGCTGCAAGCCAACGGAGCAGGCTGTAAACACATTTTACTTGTTTCTCTCTTTGTTTTTTAATGTGCTTTTCCTCAGCTGAGAAGCTCCTGCCTCCCCAGCATTGTATCACACTGACAAGAACAGGCCCAGCCAGGCAGAGTGTGGAGGTACAGCCTAATATGACTCACAACATTCAGCATGTTTTAATCATCAAGCTTATGGTGCAGCTATGGTGAGCACCCAGACTGCAGCATTTCACCCACTGCAAAGTTTCTCAGCTATTCCTTCAGCTGGAACAAGTCACTGTTGCGTATCTGCAGGATTTTTTCATTAAGACTGCTTGTGTCTGAACACTTGTAGGTTTACATATCTTTCAGTAACAGTGGCTAGAGAAGTGTGTTTCCGAAACAGATCTGAAGCTGTCATATTTGTGGAAGTGATTTGTTTTGGAGATTCAGGTACCTGCTTCCTCACAGGACAGGACTTGAGCTATCTTGGCAAAAAACTATTTTCTGCCCTGTATTTGATGAGATTGTATTCCAGAAATCTGACTGATTTCTGTCTACAGCAGTACATTAGGTATTGCTTAAACCAGCAGCATAGGGAAGCTTCCTTGCTTTGGATTCCAACTATGCACTTAAATGGCATTCCCAACATACAGTCACTTCTCCACACATTGTTTAATTTGTTAGGGAACCCATGAACCTGATATGTAGTGTCAAGGCCCAGAGGTCAGCAGGAGGCCATGACTGCCCTGAGCAGCCTCACCTGGGGCCCCTACCCACACACCCTCCACCCATAGGCCCTGAGCACCATTTAAGCTCAGGCCTTGCACACCTTTCTTGTTTGTGTTATGGTGCAGATGGCTTTGTCTCTTGCTTTGCCTTCTCTTTGACTTTTGCTGCTCCTGAATGAAGCCTGGGCAGTGTCTATCCCCCTCTGCTTTGCGAGGAGGTTGATGGACCGTGTTAGGATTCTTAGTGCTGCCTGCCATCTCCAGGCCTGTGGGACAGTACCCTGGGTGAAGGCTCTCAGTTCCTGGTTTCTCTGGAAGCAACTTGGCCCTTGCTGCACCCTTGCAAAGACAATCCTGGAAAAGGATCCTGGGAACAGGCTGCAAGGTTTTTCAGGTAGGTTTGCTTTGTTTGTCCAGTCTCTAAAATGAACTGTGTGAAGCTTGTTGGAGAAAAGACTTTTTCTTGGTAGCCATGCAGTTAAACAAAGGGACTACTCTGGAGTGCCCAAGTTTTGTGTTCCTCTGAAAGAATGACAACAAAAATTAAGTAAAATGGCTCGATTTCATTAAGATGGCCCAACTCTACTTGAATTGAAAGCACAATTTCATGTTAATAAGACTTTCCATAGGTGTCCTTTTCTGTTCTTGTATACATTGTTGGTGAGCTATCTTTCAACTACTGATTTCAAAATTGAAAAAATAAAATTACATTTGTTTGACAGATTTGATTTCCATGTAATTCCAGTGGTTACTGTCCCTCTTGCTCTCTGCTCTCTTAGACTTTGAATTTGTTGCAGTACAATAGGTTATTTAAGTGTTGAGGCAAATGCTCCTTAACCACTCTGTCACTGGGATCCCAAAGTGCGGCACAAATTAAAATTAATTCTAATGCATCATCAGTGCCATTTATAATTTCCTCTTCCTACATCTGCTCTTAAAGCTTTTTGGATCTCTCTGCCCTGAAAGCTTCTGACTATCTGTAAATAAAGCTGGTAGCCTAGCAACATTGAGTGAATGCATTTCCCTTGCTGAATAATGCTAGGCATAATAAGATCAGCTTGTTCTGCTATCTGCAGTATTAACACTTTAAGTTGGAGACAATTACAAATATTTCACATACACTGGCATCATTTCAAACTGGAAACTTGTTTTGGATCCCTCAAAAGGTCTTTGGACACACAAAATAAAAACAAGCCAGCTCCACAACTGGAGAGTCAAAATACTTGCTTGCACTATCAAGCTGCATTTGCTGCAATGTATTTCAGGGGTGGAAGCAAGACATGCCTTCTGCCTGCCCTGTCATGTTTATATGCGAGGAGTACTACTGAATCTGAAGGGTGTTATCTCCTGCTCTTGCTATGCCCTGCAGAGTTATTCACTCTAGCATGAAGAAGGATGGCATAGGTCTTCTTTGGCCCTTGCACAATCAAACAAGTTAGAGCATAAAAAGCTTCTTAATTTTATATCAAAATTATGTCAGAACAATTTTTTCATTTTCTAGTGCTCTATACTGACTTGTCATTTCCCTGAAGACTATTTTATGTGAGCAGGACTTTAAGTTTTCCAGCTGCTACATCTCTTCACTTCAGTACAAGGAAATCTTTCTTTTGCATCTTTAGTTGACCTTTTTAGTCTAAACAAATTTGATTGGGCAATGAGTGAATAGTTCCAGCATAATGTTATCACAAGACAGTTTGTGATTCCAAGTACAAAAATAGCTCTGACTTTTTTCTTCTCTTCTCCCCTCCTATCACTGATTAGCTCAGACATTAGTAGATAGACAGCAAGAGATCTATTTTTGTTTAGATTTCATAAGCTTGAGTGCATTTTCTTCATTGGTAGGAAAGGTACCTAACTCTATGATAAAAGTAAGCTAGTGGAAGAACCCAAGAAACTAAATCCCTCTGGGATAGGTTCAAATGGATAATTCATTCTGGTATTTTGAAAGCTGATAAATAATTTCATGCAGCTTTGAATACAAAATTTTAGTTCATATTGATATAAATACTACTGAATTGAAATAACCACTTTGCTTTCTTTACATACTCAGTTCTGCCTAGGTAGCTCATATTGCTGAAACCTGGCACAGAATGTGTTTTACAGCCACAGCAAGAGCTTGGTTTAGTCTTTGCCACAAGCTTAAAGCACATCTACCTGCTTTCTTAGCTTGCTACGCAGCCCAGCATGAATGGGACTGAAGGTCATAGGTTTGTAAGACAACTGCATTTATTTCCTGATACCTTGTTCCAGGTTCTGGGAGCTAATACTGTTTGCTGTAGGTAATTGTACTTGCCATCCTTTTTTCCACACAGCGGCAAAGCTTTCTGCTCAGTAAAATTACTGCTTGCCACCCTGGGACATACCACAATCAGATGTGCGTGCCCTGGGGTCATTACAACCTGGACTTTAAAACTTGATTCTTGGATGAAATAGGCATTTGGAAGCAATTTCACAGAGACCTTAGGAGGCCTACGGCCTGCTCCTCCCTGTAGCAGTGTCCTGTTTTGCACCACGCTCCCAAGCACCTCTCAGCAATTACTTCTCTTGCTGTCAGCCATACCTTGTCTATTAAATGGTGAGAGATGTAAGCAGAGTTACGAGGAGAGGGCTGCAGCCAAGCGTCTCTTGAACAGAGAAAGATGCTTCTGACCTTGAAAAAAGGGGTGGCGGAGGGCACAAGGATGAAATCAGAAGAAACGTCTTGATGTAGCTGTAGGATTACAAATGACAGGTGAGACAGTGAAAGACTACAGCTAGCAAAAGGGTGGGGGCTTTAAACACCCCCAGCAAAATGGAGGACAAGGGAACATAGCCATAATGCAAGGGGGAAAAGATATAACAAGGCTTATTGCTATTCTGTCGCTTTCCATGTTACTGCACTGTACTCAAGTGTATAAGCAGGAGATAATCGAAGACTGTTGATGCAAAGAAGGGTAAATGCTGTGAGTGGGTGGGAAAGCAAAAGGAAAAGAAAAGCTGTGTTTTTGATATATGTTCTGACTGCAAATGCAAGAATGCCATCACACCTACTACACTGTCTCTGATTTGCTTGTGAGAATCACAGCAAGGATTTCTCTTGAAATCATCCTAAATATCCCCTTTAAGTTATTCCATTTTCACTACAGATAAGCTTTTCTTGGTTTCTGTTTCTTTTCTGGTTTCTTAGACAGGAAAGAGCCATCACCTCTAGCTGAGAGTCTCTTCCCTCCCACTCCCCCTTAACTGTGGAGAGATGATGCTGCTCACAAATAGCTAAAAGACTTGGCTGCGGAAGGGAGGAAAAAGTAGTGTGGTACTTGACTGTTAGGTCTTTTCTTTTGCTTTTAGGAAAACATTATTGAGCTAAACAATGAGCTAATTGTGGTTTTTATTGTGGACAGACTGAAAGCTGAGACCCCTTCCCCAGCCTACCTGGATGGAGTATTTTAGGTGCACAGGACTAGCTGTAATTTGTTCACTAAAATCTCAACCATAGTGTAATGCATTTTAAAAAAAATCCTGTTCAAGGGAAGTGTGTGTACTTGACAAGCAAATACTGAGCACGGATCTGTTGCTACAGATCCTGCCAGTATAGAGGTTTGCTGAGACTTTCACAGGGCTGTATAAAGCTGTGGCCCTTCCAGCTGAAGGTGGACTGAGCAGCACGGTAGTGAATGATCAGCGCTCTTGCTGCCTTCTGCTCCTCCAGCCCTGCCTCTTGTCTCCAGACATTCATTATTTTCTGGAAAGCCCTTTGGAAGCACACTCCTTCCTCGGTGCTGCAGTGCCCTCCAGTGCTCAGTGAAAATGCTGTGGCTGCCATTACCAGGAATCCAAAATACAGACACCATTTTATATCCTATAATGAGGCTGAATTCTTCATGATACTCCAATGAAACTCAGACTTGGTTCTCAAGGAGTAAAGAAAATACATCAGCTGTATCTAGCTACTTTTTCCGCAGTGTTGCTTTCACTTTGATCCAGCCAGAGGAACTACCCTCAGAAATACCGTTCAATTTTGGGCCCCTCGCTACAAGAAATAGATCTTGTTGTTCCAGTGCATGCAAAGAAGGAGCAACAAAGCTGGTGAAGGGACTAGAAAACAAGAGGAGCTTACGAGGAACGGCCGAGGGAACTGGGGCTGTTTAGTCTGGAAAAAAGGAGGCTAAGGGGAGACCTTATTGTTCCCTGTAGTTATCTGACAGGAGGCTGTAATGAGGAGGGAGCTGGTTTCTTTTCTCAGAAGTGTTAGGATACAAGGCAACAGCCTCAGGTTGCACTATTTGAGGTTTAGATTGGATATTAGGAATAATTTCTTCATGGAGAGGGTGGTCTTTTCCAGCCTAGATGATTCTATGAAAACTTCCTCCTTGTTGGACGCTCGTGCCAGAAGATACAGGACACTACTCCTCCATCCACCTGTGCCAGACACAATAATTCTGTGGCTCTGTGCCTGCCTAATGGATGTGGCTGTCTCAGTGCCTTGCTGCAGGGCCATGGTCCCCTGCCTTGCAATGAGTTTTCTTTCCCAGGGCATCACTTCTGATGCTTGAGATACTTTCTGCCATAAACAAGCCAACTGAGGAAAACTATTGTCATGTCAGTGACAGATATTCCAAAAGAGGATAAAATGCTCCTCTAGCAAAAGTGCTAACAGGGAGATACTCTCTGGATTCAAGGATTGTATAGTAGAGCTTTTTCCTGAACAGATGTGGTTGCAGGCTATGTTAATGAAACAGGCTATGTTAATGAAAAATCCTGATTAAGAATGAGTGAGAAACTCAGACTGTTTCCTGTGAGTTATGTGCTCATTATATGTTTCTAGTGCAGAAATGTAATAAATTCTACCTAAACCATCACAGGTAATTTCCTAAAAACAAGGGTCTGTAAGTCCAGAGCAGCTCAAAACAAACACAACTAGGTTTTAAAAAAAAAAAAAAATCTTGAGGGTGGGGGTGGGATTTTTAGTGGACTAAAGGAATTCAGTTTCAAGCTTCCATCAAATGTTGGTAAAAGCTGGTTACAAAAAGCAGTGTATTACAATAAATGAAGTTTAACTGGGAGAATCAACTAGGCACTCTGAATATTTTTTAGTCAAGAAGGCATCTTTTTCTGAGAAGTTGCCAGGTGAGCTAAATGAACAGGTGAGTTATATGAACAGCCCAGAGAACAGTGTTCCTCCCACTTTTTTCATTCTCTTCCAGATATGGTATATCTGACTGCCCACCATAAAATCAATGAACTTAGGATCAATCCAACCACTTTCAGTTTAAATATGCAGCCTTCTGGAAAGTGAGGTGAGTCAAATAAGGAATGGGAGGAGGGAGTAGGTCGCAGAGAAACAAGTAAACATGAGGATGTAATGAGAAGAAAGGAGGTCAGAGATGAAAATAAGTACCCATGCTCATGGGAGTAATGAAGAAAGGATAAGGGAGCCTATTAAATTTCTTTCATTTTGAAATTATGGTCTTCAATCTTTCTCTACATTTTGTATTTGTAATAGCGTTTTGTGATATTATGAGCAAGTAATGTAATAGCATTGTCTTACAGGGAAATGTTAGAAAACTACTCTCTCTGAAAATGTACTGAAGGGACTGAAAGCAAAAATATCAAGTTCAACATTAAAAACCAGTGGTGGTAGGTTTTGGGGCTGGAGTTTTGTCATTTTTCCAAGTGTTAAATACTTAGCTGAGCATTTGAAGTAGTTAAAATACATGTCCCTTTTCTTCTATTTAAAAAAAAAAAAAAAACTTATTTGCAAATGAATGCGATTTGTATTTTTGCACGTCATTACTCTAGAACAGTTTTGACTTGCAAAAATAGAAATCTATAATACAAACAATTATTCTCTAATTTTAAATCTACATTAACATGCTGTAAGAACAGTCAGTAATTGCATTAATAATGCAATGTAATAATGATCATTGGATTTAGGATAAATTACCCCTATTGAGCAAGACTGCTTTTATTGCTCAGTCTGCCCTGGCTACATCATTATAACATAGTAGACAGCAGTGTTTTCATGCCTCTGGTCCTATTTCTTCTCTGTAAAATATTGAATACACATCTTGTTACACAGATTAGCCCATCAAAGAAAAGTTGTTTTATAGCATCATTCGTTGATGACTGGCCTCTGTTGAAGAACTACCCTGATCCTGTTATAACAGTTGTCCTCCAGGGTTCATCAGTCTAGGACTATCATTTTCCCATTGTAAACATTCTGCCATAACAATACAAAATTATCAATCATTTTATGATGTACCAAAAATACTTTATGAAAAGATTCTTAGTCCAAATATTTCAGTTTTGCACTGTTTAAATGGAGGATGTGTATTATTACATTTATAGTCTCATGATTAGATTTAACAGTTGCCACAGCAGAAGTGTTTTATATAAAACCTGAGTCTGGAAGGATTTAGGACCTAGAATACCAGTTTTAAGAATTCCAGGCCATATAGTCTGGCATTATACTATTGCAGGAAAGCAGTTACTATTTTGTTACTGTCATAATAACTGAAAACTTATACAGCCAAATATTGCTAAAAAGTAAGTTAGATATTTCTTAGTGAAACAGTGTTTAAAAAAAAAAAATCTCTACCTCTTTAGCTAGAGACTTGAGAGAAAACTTAGTCCAGAGGTGTTCTCTTCCACATACTAGACTGTTCTTACTTTCCAAAAATAGCTGCTGATGCTTGTTCAGAAAAGATCTGATATAGTGGGAAAAGTGTCAGGTATTCTTCCATCTCCACAAGCTCTTTGGTGTGACTGGGTGGCTCGTGGTCAGTCAACAGGCAGAGACAACACACTGCAGTGCAGAACAAGAGCAATGTACCTCAAGTATTATGACCAGAAACAATCACAATAGGAGGTGAACTTGAAAATTAAGAATATTTTGTGACAAGCTTCATTTCAGTTCAACTAGTAAACAGTATCTTTGCTGTTTAGCTATTTGCATATCCTCAAATCTAGGGATGCTCACAAATGACACAATTTAGTGTTTTTTTTTCCAGTAGATGTATTGAAGGATAATGGGGGTAGAGGAAGTAATTAAATGTATATAAAAAAAAAAAAAAAAAAATTCTAACATCCCTTTCCAGTCTGTGCTAAGTGGTATTTCTTGTTGGTGAGTTTTGGTTTATTTCAGTGCACTATCAGGATCCTGCAATTACCACTTTCAAAAGACTCTGCATCGTGATATGATGACAAGCAATAAATAAAGTAATATTTTATTAATCTTTCTCTGCAGTGTCAGCTGTAGAATAGTGTGCTGGTATGTCCCTACTTTATCTTCCAGATGAATTTACCAGTTAAGATGGCCATTTTAAAAGATGAGAAAGGAATCAAGACACTAGGTGGCAGCAAACATCTTAAAACTGAATTCTGTCCATTGCCTGTCCCAAATCCAACAGATCGCAGAATCATAGATTGGCTTAGGTTGGAAGAGGTCCTTCAGTATCATCCAGTTCCAACCCCCTGCTGTGGGCAGGACTGCCCCCCACCAGATCAGGCTGTCCAGGAAGCCATGACTGCCTTCCACTTGGACATAGAGCCATTGACCCTCTGACTGTGACCATCCAACCCACTCTTCATCTACTGAATAGTTCATCTTTCAAATCCATATCTCTAATTTAGAGACAAGGAAGCGGTGTGGGACCGTGTCCAAGACCTTGCACAAGTCCAGGTAGATCACATCAGTTGCCTTTCCATGGTCCACTGATGCCATCACTCCATCATAGAAGGCCACCAGATTGGTGAGGCATGATCTGTCCTTGGTAAAGCTGTGCTGGCTGTCTTGTATCATCTCCTCATCTTGCACATGCCTTAAGTTATCTTCCAGGAGAGTCTGTTCCATGATCTTCCCAGGCACAGATGTAAGGCTTACTGACCTGTAGTTTCCAGGATATGTAGGTAGCCGTTCTGCTGAGAAATGCCTCCGGGGACTACTTCTATGGCTCAGCTGCTAGAGGACTGTCTAGCCAGAAAAATGGTGTTTCCTCAAGATCAATATACAATTTAAAGTGGAAGATTTGCTGATACTACTTTCTAGGTGAAAATAAGAAATCACTCTCACCCCTACCCCTTGTTTCCTCTGCCTTATATACCTACACTTACTTTTTTTTTTATTAATTATGTATAATTAAGTAGGACTGAGTTCCAATTTTCTCTCTTGATAAAAATAGCTGTAAACAGGTGTGCTGACCTGTGCTACTTGCCCAGTTGAAGTCTCAGTCTGACATTCAGTATCGGTTCACACTGTTCAGGATCATCAAAATCATAGAGCACTCTGTTTTCCCTACTGCAGCAGCTTTAGGCACATATATATTTTTCCAGAAAAACCTTATCTGTCACTGCCATTTCCCTGGTCAAGATGATGTCTGTATCTTTATTAAAATACTCCTATTTCAAGCTAACAAATAAGCTGCTGAAGAGGGAGTTAACCACAGACTTCCTACAGATTCTGGGAAGCCAGATGTTTCCGAAAGATTTGTTTTTCCTTTATTAGGAAAAAAATGGATAATATAGGTTTTGTATGTGCCTTTGTAAAGTATTCTTTCAATAGACTGATTCATTAGGTAAACTTATCCAGGGCTATTTTTGTGTATGTGCAGCTGTAAAGCAAGGAGGTATAAGAGTGAATGTTTGCAGACCTTGAAACTTTTGGAGACTTTTCTTGCTCTATGAGGATGGATTTTGTGCATTGAAGTACAGGCAGATGTTGAAACAGCACTGAAAGATGAGGCAAACTCAGTTCTACAGAAAGGTTTTAAATCCATGCATATTTGCTTCAGACTTGGAACACAGACTTCCTGCAGCCTTCTGCATCACTACACTGCTCAAGGTGTATGCAGGAATGTTTCCAGGCTCAGCTTTCACTGGTGAAGAGAATTCAAGGAAATATCGTTTTTTGTCAGGCTTTTGTGTCTGGGTGATTATCTCATTAGTTATGTTAATTGTCTTAGTTATATGTTAGTTGTGTAAAAATGGAAACTGTCTAGCTTACGAAGTGTAGGCTTACAAAATGGGTGGAAGGAGCATATAGCAGGAGTAAGATGTGAGCCAGAGGTAGTGTGAGCACAATAACTTGTTTTCCTGCTCCACAGGAACATCATCCATGTCTCTGGCAATGGAGACTTCAGCTTCTCATTGTTGAGCTTTTTCTCCCAATCAGTTTTATTTCCTGAACTTGTTTTAGCCTTCTGATCTCAGATTTTATTTTTTTTTCACGAGTCTTTAGTCTTCTTCCTAGCACTGCTCCATTTTGGGTTAATCTTCCCTTGCTTCCAGTTCTTTGACTTACTGTTTCTCTGACAACACAAAGCATTTTCCATCACTTTTCTCCTTCTCGATGGAATCTTATCCTTTTGAAATATTTCCTTTTCCATAAAAAGAGGAGCACTGCATAAAAAGAGTGCTTTAACAAGTCTAGCTAAATTGTTTCATTGTGATGAAATTACTGAAAATCCTAACCTCCAAAGAAATGAGACAACGCTTTGTGTTATGACTTAATGTAGGCCTTGGGAATAGCTCCCACAAGGAGCATAACATCAAACATTTAACAAATGTTTGAACAGATACTTTGGGTCTAAATTGAGAGGCAATATCAATCAATATAGAATACAAGTTTTCAGCTACAGGGCTGTTTCCAGAATTGCTATGGTTCTGAAAGAAATACTGGTCAGCTACAGCAAACAGAAATAATATTTTTGTCAGCCTATGCAGTTAAGTATTTTTTTTATCCTGTAAATTTGGTAGACTGTATGCTTTCTTATCACTGCAGTTCTGTTACACTGTACCAATGTAGCTTCGAGAAATATTTATTAGGAGGTATTGAAGTCATTGCTAGATTTAAATGTAACTATTTATATAAATTAATAAATCTTAATTTGGTTTGTTTTTAACCCTAAGAATGAACGTTGTAGGGTCTGTGAAAGGAAGAATCCTTTTTGGTTTTGGCATTACCAACCAAAGAAAGATGCTTATTTCTCAAGTTAAGGAAAAAAATGTAGCAATAATAAAAAAGCGACCTTGATTTTATCTGCATGTAGTGAAAGGTTGGAAACTGCCAAGTTAAGCTTGTTCCCTTACAAGGAAGTGCAGTTTTGGGAACAAATAGCATTCCAGTCTTTTCCCCAGTGGGCATTATGCCATTGTACTTGCAGACATTGTGTCATGGAAATGTGCAATAAGGCCTGAAACAGCTAAGAAATGCATTGCCTAGTTATGTTTCCTACTACTTAAAAGCTACTGTCTACTTGTATTCAACAACAGAAAAGCAGACAAGCTGGGGCTTGTGAATTCTTGTTTTTCTGTTCAATTGAGTTGATATGAAAAGCCAGAACATTCTGAAACAGTTAATAAATGCAAGATTTGTTCCCATTGAAATATTTTAATATTGATAAGAGTTTTTAAGTGGTTATTTCTGTAGGTGACTCCCATGTTGGTCAAAATTGAAATTTTAAGTATGAACAAGGAACTCCTTCCAAATTATAGACAAAGCTTTTTTTTTTTTTTGCTAGATTATTTAATGAAAATATTATTTTAGCAAGAGTTTTAAAGAGATCACTTCTTTAACACTCTTTGCTTCTACTCTAGCTTTTAAAATATACTTGAGAAAACTAATAGCAGCTGTTCATTATTTCTGACTTTAAGGTAATTATTATTAGTGAGGTACATCTGTAGTTAGATTGTTTTACTGTTGTTCTAAGTTGAACCTTTCTTAGGAAAAAATACTTTTTAAAAAGTGTAATTTCTGCTTGGAGACTTTTTTTTTTTCTTTTCTGTGATACCATCCAGCAGCAATATAGTTTCAAGCCCACATGAGCTTCTTGGCAGTCCATTGCTTTCTTGGACAACAGAGTTCTTTTAATCAGCTACAAAATCCTTCATAGTCCTCCTTTCAGCAAGCAGCAGAGAATATTAGTTCAAGTTTAGATCTTATATATTCTTTTTTCAGACTTAATTCAGATAACTTCTCAGCAATGAACTGTTTCATGTCCTCTCTCAAGACTGCTACTGTTTGCTTTTCTACTTGGGAAACCCATAAACAGGGTATTCATAATTTCAATATCCTCTCTACCATCTTGCTGATAATAAGATGTATTTGAGATAAGGTCAAAGGATAAATGAAAATCTGCATTGGCTCACAGATAGCACCCACAATACTCAGTTGCTTGTGCCACCTTCAGTGGTAGCATCCACATTTTCCAAAGCATGAAAGCCTCTATCAGGAAGAAATTCTGTTCTTGAGTATACTTGAGAACATTTGAGTGAGTGAAGAGGATAGTTTTGGTGACTTTTATGAGTTTGTTCCCAGCACAACTGTAAGAATGCATCAAATGAAAGAGCCTTGAACAATATATTAGAGAGCACTCAGAAGCATATATCCTGTTGCCTAAGGAAAGGATGATCTGTGAAGTGCTTTTAAATATTACATTCCTACAGGTCACATTGCGTTAAAGCTAAACTTTCTTATCTGTGCCAACTGTATGGTAAATCAATGCATGATGACATAAAGGTGCATGCACAAGTACGAAACTTCAAGTATTTGACTCTTCTCAAACAAGTCTTCATACTGGCTACTGGAAAAGATGAAAGCACCAGAAGGAAGTCCCTGTACCTTTTTCACTTCAAAATGTGCACAAACAGAATATTTCACTGATAAGATGCACGTTAATTTCATAATTTTGCTATCAAAGTCCCTGCACATTTTTCCTATTAATCCATGTTTAAATGTGGATATGACCTCTCCAATTCTTTAAAGTTTTGCCAAGAGCAAAACAAGAATAGATGAAAGCTCAAAAAATCCCACGTTTAAAGTTTATATTTTCAGTGCCCTGCTTTATGTGGCATTCAGAGTCTTTGCGTGTTCCAGGGAAGAAGTGACACTGGTGGACACTTCAATTGTCAGTGCTATTTTGGGCTTAACTCTTGTATGACCTGCAATTACAGCACAGCTTCCTTAGGAGGGATGTGAATGAATGTTATGTTTCCTTTTCCTTAAACTTAACATTCTCTTCAGTATCACGGTATTTTTGTATATGCTAAGGTCAGCATTTTTAACTGTTAGAGACATTCAGATATTTTTTTTCTTCCATTCACCCCACAAATTTCAATTCCATGAACAAATGGCTCTAATTGTCACCGCAGAAGCTAGGCCTTCACTTTTTTAATAATTACTATCTGTTGGAAAAGGTTTTTACCCCCAATTTCTTTTTGATATGACAAGACAAATTCTCATTCCTGCTTAGTGTCTAACTTCATACAGCAGTTTTCACATTAGGTCCTCTGTGATATTATGTAAAGCAGCTATGACTTTGCACAAGTTATTCAAGAGATTGTAATTAAAAACAGCTAGCATTGCTCATAAGAAAAATATTTTTCATCCTTAGCAATATTCATGTTATTCCTGCAGCCTGGCTTCTGGTGTCCAAATTCAGCTGATTATCATAGATATCAAAATAATCAAAGATAATTCAAGATGTTAATCCATTTTTTCTGCCCCCACACTTACAAAGAATAAAGATCAGAAACATTGATATAACTGCTAAAATAGTTGAAAGTTTACCATATTAAGTTTGTAAATTGCCATCAGTGTATTAGTGATGCTTGTCAGTGTAGCCGCTACTGAGTGCAATGAAAGCTTAAAATGTCACCAATACAACAGGAAGGTACCTTTTTTTAGAAGGGCATTCTTCATTCATTCTGGGTAAATTAATATTTTCAAACCAGTCCTCTCAGTCATCACTCACAGCCACTGAAAAGGATGTGAGGCAACAGTAGTCATTCAGAGAGTAAACATAGTCTTGGGATCTTGCAAAACTAAGCTTTCTCTTCCTTAGGTGTGTCTAAAGGGGCTAAATGAGCCCATGTTGCTTCTATACTCAGGCTGGGAGGTATATTAAGGGTGTACCACACCCTGAGAAACTGTTGGACAAAAATAGCAAGCTGTTGGAAGCCATCTAGACGTATGTGTCCCCAGGATGCAGGGTCACAGCCTCTGCTTGATGAGGTTTATATGCTGAATACAAAAAATACTTAATCCTTTTTAGCATTTCAATCAGCAGCAGTACTGTTACTGATGAACTACCTGGTGGTGGACAATAAGGCTGCAGCCACTACAGGAGGATCTAGGAAAGGCTGCCTTTAGGTGATGTTGGAGGTGAGGAGAAGTTGATGTCATACACATCGCTATAAAATGTTTTCACTCCATCTCCTTTCTCTTTTCCTCCCTTCCTACAGTCTTGGTATAGTTTTACCTAGAGTAGGATTCTACCCTGACAGACATTTTTGTTTTGTTAAGTAACTGCTTTAGTGAATTCCTTGGACAAGCAGCTTATCCACCAAAATTCAAGTGCTCTCGGCTCCAGGATTCTCCACATTCGTAACTTCGTGTAGCTTCAGGAAAGCAGAGCAGCCAGGGAGAGCTACAGCAACTTACTGCCTTAGGCTGTGCTTGTGTTGTTGCTGCAAGCACCTCAGGTAGAGCTGCACCATTCTCAGGCAGCGTCATAGGTGCATGAGCAAGCTTCAGGGCAACCTGTAAAGCAACAGCGCAACGCAATGAAGTGTCTGTGCTGCCTACATCCACTAACAGCCTGTGTGCAAGTTGGATGTATTCAAATCCCTACAGAATTTAGCCCTTATTTTTTTTCAGGCGGTGTTCTGACTTGACAAAGGAGTATAATGAAAGCTTCATAAATATGATGAAAAAATATATAGGCAGATGAGCTTTTGAGATTCAATTCATAAGGAAAGGTTATTTCTCCTTATGAATTTTCATTACTTATCTGTCAAAATTAGTTAATACTTGTAGGGTCCTAATTCACTATTTAATAGTCCCCACTCTTTTGCTTTTTCTTCTCTGGTCAATCTATCCATAGTTCTCTCTAGGAGTTAAAGGAAAAATTACTTCTAACAGGGAAAATGGTTGCTCAGCAACTCAGCCTCCTGCTGGGCCTGACAATGGTACACGAAGAATATGTCTTGAAGCTCTTATGCACTAGCTGAAGGGAGGAAAAAGCTCATATTATTTTAAATGGTCCTGTCATGTGCATCTAAAAATAATAGTGAGACTTCTAAGCAAAAGACTCTGGGGGCTAAAAGTGAGGGAGACAAAGGAGTGAGTAAAACCAGAAGATTTTCAAGTTGCATTTCTACCATCTCTTCTTTCACAGGTGTCCATTTCTAGAGTCTGAACCTCTTTTAGAGTATTTTTGCAATGTCTCATTAAATGGACATTGGTCATGAAATAGAAAAGTCAGGGCTTCTATCCTTTGTGTATACGTGGCCCTGGTTTCCATATCAATGTTAATATCTGAGCACATTTCCTGCCTCCTCTGAGTCTTGCCAACCACACCATTGTTGGAAACATTACAACAGTGTCTGGATTTAGGGCAGTAGTTTGTGTACTGTAACAAGTCTCAAATTATTTACTGGCTGACTGACAATGTGTCAAACAAATCCTAGCAAGATGTATTTAGTTACAGGTTCCATGACGTTATCCTCCCAATAATTTTCCAGGCAAATCTACTGGCCTAAAACTTCTGATCGGCTGATATAGCACTGTTCTGCAGTTACACTGCTTTGATCAAAGACAAACCTGACATTGGCCACTTGCCTAATTTCTGCCAGTTTCTGCTGACGTATTGCTACGAATCTAACCTCACCAGCTTCCTATGAAGATATGATAAAGCTTCCCTTCTATCTACTTTGCAAACATTTCAGAATATAAATGCAAGATTAATGGTTCTTTCACTCTAGTAATGTAAACCACATGACTTTTTTTTTAAAGTGAATAGTTATCTGTGTATTCTTATGTTCAAGATCCAGAAAACATTTTATCATCAAAATGTTAAAAACAAATTGAACCTCTCAAGGCATTAACTGTTTTCAGTGGACTGACTCCTATTGTATAAAGCTGTAATGAAAAGAAGTCTACAAACACATGCAGTTGTTTTAACAGTCTATATAGTCAAGCAGCCTTTGCATTCTGAAACTCTTTGAAGAAGAGTTGAACGATCTAATTTCATAGCCTATAATAACTACTCTCGAGTTCTTTTGACGTATTATTCAACATGGGCAATCAAAATGGAAGACGCTATCAATATGGACAGGCCGTCCTTTTCGTTTTCCAGGAATTTGTAAACAAACTGGTGTCCAAGAGTTAACGTTCAAGAATTCAAACAATGTAGTGTGGTACTATTCCTACATTTTTAATATATTCCCACTGTAGCTTTACAAATGTCTTCAGACTAATAAGTTACTTCTGCAGTTGGAAAACCAACAGAAACCTTTCTATGGATCTTTGATTCAAGACACCAGTGGCCACAGGGAAATAGATCTTTGTGTGCTAATTTTCGTTTCTTCAGTTGAGAGATAAACTAATATATTATTGGCATTGCATAATTCTCAGTCTCAATCCAGATGCATCAAAGTTAGTTATAGAATCTTGGGAAATAAAAACACATTCTTCATTGTCATGGCAAGATAAATTACCTGTAGATAGTGCTGGTGTACAGAGACCGCCTTGTCAATTTCTGTATTTCCACATTTATGAAGCTTTATTTTTCAAGCAGTTCTGGAATAACTTCTAGTATCTGTCTCTTTTGAATGATGTTTTGTGGTAACAGTTTGTAGCCAGCAACTAAAGGACTTCACATAAGTCACAGAGATATCAGCAGCGATTATTATTCATTTGTCGGTGTAAAATAAGTTCAGTTCTGGAACAAAATTACCTTCCTGTCAGAGGCTGTAGTTGAACTGGTGGGTTACATGTTCAGTTTAGGTAGAGCTTATTCAGAGGCATTATGTCTTCTAAAAATATTTAAATCATGATCAGGATATGATTTTAAAACTTGCCTTTAGGTACCAAAAGATATGAAATACTAAGAGTAAATTAACTCAGTCTACCTGTTTATAGGTAGACTGAAGATATTTGAAAAGGAATTGTTTCAGTGCTGACTGCTGACTTAAATATATTAAATTTCTCCTGATTTTTCCTTTCACCATTCTTAGCACATTCCTGTACCAAGTACCTGTTTTTGTCACCTGATTCTGAGGCTTTCCTTCTACAAATCTCTTGACAGCACTGATTGTACCAAGTACATTAAGGTCCTGTGGGATTGGAGGTCTGCATAGCATATAGGCTGATAACTGTGCCCAAGCAATACCTCTGTCTGGAATTGTCCATGCCACAGAAACCTGGGACCGTTTCCACATCTGGAGGGGAACAATCCCACTGTCAGGACTGTTGTAATAAAACATACCGGTATCTCTACCAGGACAGAATTTACTGGTAGCCCAGTCATAATGAACTTCCCCAGTAGTTTCCCTCTTCGTGTGTCATTTCCTCAAGAACAGAGGTCAATGCATTTTTAGAAGCCAGTCTCAAGCAAAGAGTCATATCCAGGATTTTTATTCCCTATCAGGAAGTCTGTACCACCTCATGATAAACATAGCATGGTATGAGGTAGAGATATTGTATGTGAACTTTGCACCAGCTCATGGTTCGTATAAAGACTTCACGGCTTTATTCTGCTCAATTATGGGACAAATGAATGAAATAGAGTTCTTTTAGAGAAATGGATGATTTAAAGTAATGGATGATTTCTCTAATGCTTGTTGAATTGATAGATAAAAGAAACAGGGAGAAGAAAATTCTCCAGTTTTAGATGTAGGCTTTCACAAAGTGACCTGAGACCATTAGCAATGCTGCCTATTGACACGTCCTGGGGAACCCCTATAATGCCGACAGTAGTCATCTGATGTCCTGCAGAAAGGACAGAGCTTTTTCTCAGGCCAGAATACATCCTCCAGAATTGCTCAAAGCAAAAGCAAGAAGGGATTATTTTCTGTTCTCCTCAGTGCTCCTCACCCAAACTTTCTGAATGCCCATCTCTTTCTGTCAGCCTTGACAGGCTTTCGAGCAGATCATTGTGGAACAACATGCAATAGCTCTTAGGATTAGTTTCAGATAATCAGCTTAATTTCTCTCTGCCTGGCCATACTGATCTTAGTGCCTTAGAAACTGCATTTCCTCAATGCTACGGTCTGCTGCTACAGCAAAACTTCTGTGCATCATTTGCAACGCTGCTGATATGTTACAGTGAGATAGAATTGGTTTTCAGGAACAACTTGTGTTTACTCTCAAAAATTTCAGCCTGGATTAATGATGTCTGTTTCACTTCAGTATGTGCAGCTAGCTCCTGGGAAGGATACCCACAAAAATTCTGCTGAGAAGGGCCTATAAGTAACCCTTGAACAGAAATAAATGGGGAGTTTTTGCATAGCTACCTTTTAAATATATCACATCAAGATGCTCCCAAAACTGATCTCTAAGTTGCACACTAGCTAACCACCAAAATACCTAAGTTGTCAATCTGTATAATATCTGTAAACTCAAGTATGCATCTCATGTTGTTGAAGTTGTTTTCTACTTAGTAAATACAGAAGGTAGAAGCAGGTCATAACACTTCACTAATGTCAGAAAGACTCCTCTATGTCCATTCTGAAGTATTGTTCTGTTCTTATCCTTCCTTCTTAATTTTTTTTTCTACCGAGTTATCTAGCTCATTAAAAGTACAAGTGGCTAAAGAGAGCTCTGAAAGCAACATGCATGAGGCATTGCTACAGGTTTTTGCACCGATCCATGTTGTAAGCGGAGAGAGGTACTGACCCTGAATTTTGAGAAGTTACATCTTTCTCTGGATGAAAGGAGATTAAGGCACCTTTAGAGAGTTCTGGGAATGCTCTTTGTTTTTTTTCCCCCTATCTGCAATGATTTATGAACCTTCTTATTCATAACAGATGTGTCTAGCCACACACACAGGAAAACTTTGACTTGTGAAAAGCATTTCTATTTTGAACTTTTTTTAATACTTCATGTTTTTGCATGCAGAATACGACCTCTGTATGAAAAGTTGCTCATATTTTAAGTACAACTTTTCATTAGAGTTGTCATCACCAGAAACCATTATACATTTTAGTAGAATGCAAGAATAGCAAAGGAATTACGGGGTTTGATGTAGACTTTAGAAAGAAAAATCTCTATTCAGAGAGGGGAGTTGGGGTGAAGTAACAAATATTACATCATTTTCTGTTCTGTTATGTCAGCTGTCTGCCCTGCTGACCCAGTTGCAGCCTTCTCCCTTTGACGTTTACCAAATGGCTGCTAAGCTAGCCAAATAGCTAGATTTCCAATTGGACATCTTCAGAAGATTGTCACTGATATAAAGGATGAAGATACACTTGGGGAGCATTACTCAAGGTTCAACTCATCCACTAATTAGAACTTCAGATGTGTCAGAGCAGGAAACTAATTTTTCAGTGTTCTGCTTGCTCATGTGAAGAACCTTACATTTAATATACTTAATTTAACCCTTATATTAAAATATTAGCTAAGGTACCTCTAGGTAGGTATGTGCAGAATTCTGACAAATAATCTGGGACAGTATAAGAAATATACAGATATAGACAGCGTAAGAAATCTGTGTGTTTGTACATCAAAAAGGTCTGAGATGGAAATGGCCTGAGGCAGCTCTCAAGTAAATTTATTCAGTATGACTGTAATAAATCTTCAGTCCCAAACATTTACCTGCAGTAAGTGCTGCAGGAACAGGGAAGTGCATACATTTAATATGAAGCCTTTTTTTCTGAATTGTTTAACGTACTTGCTTATCTGATTTGTGTCCTCCTAATGAGCTCTTATCTCACATCTGACCTCAGCTAGCATAATTAACACCACGCACAGCTAACAGTGAATGTTAAATGTTGTAAATTCCATTTCTGTGCTCTTCTTGGAATCAACTGTTTGAAAGTGTATATACACAAAGAGGAAAAAGCAGATGTGAGATTCTAATAAATGCTGAAGCAGGAGCAAGTCTTGAAGTCGCAGAAGCCTTAATCTTGTGGTTAGGACTGTTAGCAACACACAGCATGGATTAGACTAGTCTTAGAGTTGAGCCCTGCATGAGATCTAAACCCCAGGGCATTTTACACAGAAATCCTTTCAGCTGTCATAGTCTCCCAGCAGCTGTATGTGCTTTCAGAGACCTTTAGAAAAGAATCTACCATACTGGGCAGCTTTCTTGTGGAAGAAGAATGGGAGATCCACAGAGAAAACTGTAAAACTAGCAGCAAGGAGTTGGGGTAGTGACAAAAAGGAACAGGTGTCAAGACAGAAGCCCTAGAAGCCATGAAATTCAAAACTATTTCTAGTTTTGAGAGAAAAACACTGGGTTATTCTTTGTCACAGATTCTAGAGTGAAACCTAAAATCTTGATGTGGGAGTCTCCATATTGATGTACAGTAAAATGAACACTAGGAAACGCAGTCTGAGTGAGACTTGCTTAGGAAAGAGCTGGGAAGGCTGTAATTATGCATGAGACCTCCAGACTTTTTCTGGAGGATCAACTGAGAGTTAAAGGCAATGTTCCCTATGCATGACTTTCTTCAAATGTAAGAATAGCTCTTATTTTCTAATTTAAACGAACTGTCTTGCTGAGCCTTTGGCTGTTTGCTACTGTGGTTTTGTCTCTGCTTAGGGTAATCACGTGAACTGCTAAGACAAAAAGATATCTTCAATCATACTAGCAATAACTGCCTGTGTTAGAAATTTTAAGTGAATGTCATTGTGCTTTTGTCCCAAGAATGTTTACTAGTCCATAAGGGATTTTTTTTTTTTCTAGAGGTTTGTGCCTCGAATGTCCACAGAAATGTATTTTTAATCATCTTTCCTCTATGATTATATTTCCTAATGTGCCAAAAGTTGTCTTTCCAGCCACAGGGCAGAACTGGCTTTGTCAGTCAAATGCTAACACAAAATTCAGCTAATGAAGTAAGGCAGTGAAGTGTAGCATAGTTCTATTGCCATCCAGGTCCTATTCACAGAGTTATATCTCTTGCTTCAGGGTAGCTCACTCAAGCCTGAGGACCCAAATGCGCAGGCTTATAGAAGACCCTGAAGCATTACAGACAGACGTGCACACTGTGCATATATGAACAATGTAGCCTGGGGGGCTATTTTAGACTGTGCATGTAAGTTATAAGGAATCAACTGAAACTGAGCCAGTGTGTCATGAACATGAATACAATGCTGTGTCTGACACAAGGCATAAAAATTACAAAAGTTCACGCACATTTGTTTGCCGTGTTTATTGCGACTTGATGTATTGCCCTAGGACACAAGAAGGGAAGAGAATGTATACTATGACTACATCAGATGTTCTTTTAAACCTCAGTTAACTATCATAAAGAAAGTAGTGTTGGAGACAAGGTATTATGGAGCATGAGCAAGTGATTAGTCTATTTCATTACTTAAGAATTCTACCCACAGAATGGTTTTCAAAATGAACAGACTAGGAGCAGCAGAAAGTAAGGAAGGCAAAGCTGCGAAAAAGATTCTACTCAGAAACTTCCATGATAGTGACTGAACCAAACAGTTTTAAGAGAAGGACAGATTGTGGGTTATGACAAAGGTAGTAGGTAGGTTTTTTCTAGTGCACAACTAATGAACTCTGTGCCAAATCTGTCATTGAGAATGATCTGAATATTGGCCACCACATTTATCTTAAATGACATTATGTTGCCTTATACCATTTATTCTCTACACAGAGGGTTCCTGATATCCAAATGGAAGCAACAAGAAATAGAGAAGAAACACGCTGCTTGTCTGTCTCTCCTTGACAGAAGCTCTGAAGTTTCTTGCAAGTCCAACTAAAATAAATCAAAGAACTTAGCAGCTATTCAGCTTAACAGTAAATCTGATTTAAAAAAAAAAAAATCAAGGACAATGAGACAATCTAATGGGCACATTCACAGGAAGAAAAGAGCACTGAAGTGAGATCAGAGAGTGGACGAATGATGTTTATCTTTGATCTGTATTTTCAAGGTGAACCTTTGACAGAAGTTCAAAAACATTCATTTTCACCCAACACAAGTCTGAAAATGGCAGTAATGTTGAAGTGCACCACATATTTAAGGTGTTTATTTCTTTTGTCTATGTTGGAATTGTCTGTTCTGGCCTCCTTTGTAACACATCCTTATTCAAATGTCAGGAAGAGGTGTTCATTCCTTATCTTCACCATTTCAAAAACAGATAGTTTTAACCTTCATGAATGAATATGTATCTGCTGTGCCAGATATCCAAATTTTCCACCACTGAACTTGTGATATACATGAAATAACTACAATTTATTCAACAAACTAATTTCCAGTTTATGTATGCCAGAGACAAAAATTCATTGCCTTGATTTCATTCTTTCCTGGACTGACTTTAGTTACAGAAACTCAAGCAAAATGAAAGAAGTCCTATCTTGGTATGTGTCCTAGATGTCACAGAACTCTAGATCTTCTTTATCTGGCTGGAAGTAGTTTTACAAATTGTTATAATAAATTAAGCAAAGTATTACATGTAGCAAGCGAAACGTCCAAGCAAGGCTATTTTGGAAAAAAAAAGTTTGTTTTACAGAGTTATCTGTATCTGTGAGACAGAGAGAAGGAAGAGAACATGTGAGTGCATGCCAGCTTTCAAGCTCACTTGAACTCTAAAACTGCCTTACTGAATTCTGTATGGATTTCACAGGTATCAGGCAAACCTCTACCTCTTCCCGGTCTTCATTTTCTGGTGGTTAGAAGTGATACTCTACAGTGTGCTTTGTGCACAGATCATTCCTTTCACATACCAAAAATAGTGCAATGTTTATATAAATATTATTCTTGTGATTTTAGCTTGATAAAATGCAATGAAGAGTGACATCCTGTCTCCCTCTGAAAGCATCATTAATTTTTATCTCCTGCACTCAGTTTTGTGTATTCAGATCAAAACCTAGAAGACAAAATTTCTTCTTAACTTGAAATTGGCACTCCTGAGTCATTCCTGAAAAATGCCATCATTTTGTTTTTCTTCTGCAGTTTAACCGAAGGTTACCTCAGAATGATAATAGAAGTGGCTAAGCAGTTTTTATAAAGTAAACGAGAAAAAGAGAAGGTGTGCAGCAGGAGTGGATCTAGATAAGAAGCCACTAGTAAATGTCTATAAAGTCACTGGCTCCTCGCTTGACCTGTTGCAAAAATATTTACTAATATTAAAATATATTTCTACTCTGTAAAGGGAGGGCTCATTGTGTCAGAAAACAAGTTGCTATTCATAGGAGCACAGTCAGGGAAGTAGCTACTTGGTTTAGGTGCACGCCATATGGGGAAGAAAGTCCTCAGCTCCATTTCCCCCTATCACTCCAGTCTTTCACATGGTGATAAGCATTTTGCTTCAGAAAAACTTATTACCCCTCTTAAAGCTTCCTCTTTCCATATTCGGATGAAATTTCCAATTCCTTTTTCACCAGAAAAAAAAGACAGAGTTCAAAATGTTGACTCTTCCCTACTAATTCATACTAGCCAGTCTGGTCCAGCAGTCCGCAGAGTAAACCCCAAGACACTTTGCAATGTGTCAGTGTCGCTATAGACTATTCTACCTATTAAGAAACATTACAGTAAGAGGTCAGTACTGATCCACAAGTGAAAGGCTTTACAACCTTTCTTGATCAAATATGAGATCTCATTCTTTAATGAAGTTGAAGTTCTAAATGCCTTTTATAACATAAACTGCTTGGTGTAGTTGAATATCGTCCTTAGTCCAATCTACATAGCAGAATATTTTTTAAAAAAGTATTTTGAAAAGGGAATTTTAATTTGCAGTCAGCTGATGATTTTTCCATGAAAGAACCCTGAATTAGAAGAGAAATAGGCGCATTGACCTAGCAGGCACTCGTTGCTGTGTATTGCAGAAGGCTGCAGGAAGCTCTTAGCTAATGTCTTTGGAAAACCAAAGCCAAACACAAATGCTTCTATTGTAATACTGCAGCTATTTTAGTGATAGCAACTAACGCAGCTTTGTGTCTTCTGTCAGCTCGTATTTTGAGCAGAAGACATTTTATTTCTGGGAAATTGATGTCAGGATTTTTGAAAACGTTCTGAAGTTAAAGATTGCTTTTGATTTCTGTATATTTACAAAACTTATTAAGAAATCTTGTGTCTTTACAGATGTTAAAGTTAACATTATTGGAACATATGCTCTCAAAAACTTGTAAGTACTACTTAATATGATCTTGAAAGCTTCCTTTTAATAATTAGTATATACTGTTTACTTCTGGGTGGCTGTGAAGTTGAGTCAGCTTTCCTCTTTTGTTAGTTCTCAATGGTCAGTTACGACTGAACTCATAATCTATATTCAGTGAAGTCTAATTTAAGAAGTCATATTTTTGAAACATTGAAATATACAGAAACTTTTAAATTCGAGGGGACTAATGAAAGATCACTGGGATATGTAGACTGCTTAGAGGAAAGGAGAGAGAAGCCGCGTAGCTAGGGCTCTAAAAAGAACTTAAGAGACTAATTTAGGGCCCTTCTGAGTTTGTATTTTAGGCCTCTCCTTTTATGAAAGGTTTCCATCTACAACTGTGGCGAAATACAGTCATGTGAGATATTGTCTGAACATTGACTGAAGGATAAGATGACATTTTTAAAGTAGGATTTTCTTAGTGCAATATTCTTCAATGTTGATGAGTAATAATTGTTGCTTTTTTGAGCTTGCTTTTGTTGCTTAAAGTCACTTTTTGTGACATGTTTCACCAGCCACTGCTCTTCTGAGGCAGGGGACTTCAAGCTGCTTAAAGTACCATCACACAGTGTTGTGAAAACCTACCTACCAAGAAGACTGAACCAGACTGAGGTACTTGTGCATGTAGTATAATAAACCTCAAGCAAATAGATTCCAGATCTGTTTCACATCATAAATTTTCTCTTTATGGGTAGAAGTTATTCTAGATAGGTGTTGTTCTGAACCTAGGGACTAATAAATCCAAATATCTTAACGTTGTAAAGATAGAAAAAGGACTGAAATATTTATCCTCTATAAAGAGAAAACAAAACAAAAAAGAAGCAACACATTTCTAACGCTACAGCTTCCTAGTATCCCGAGAGACATTTTCTTCATTAGCACTGATATTAATTTTCTGGCAGCTGTTTTAGGACAGGTAAAATGCACATTTGTCTCTAAAACCTTATCACTGCAGTTGTAGTAGAAATTCTAGCATTCTCTGATGGCCATTATTTTGAACGTCTAATAAAAGATCAGTCATTACAAGAAGCCCTTGAATCAGAAGCAAATTATGACGACACTACTTAGCTCTTGTGTATCACTTTTGTCCCTTTCACCACTTCCCCCAGCCACTAATAATTCCCATAGTTTTCTTTGGCATGCACAATAGACACTTCAGTATTTTCTGTTCTTCATTCCCCTACAGACTTTGGGAAAAGCTCTCATTTGCACTGCATGGGTATAAAATGAACCATCAGTAGAGCCACAGTTATCAACAACCACTTGCATCTATAGATTGAAAGCTGTACTTGTGTGTGAATTGCACAGTGTGTTAAGGTCAAAAGAGTATTCTTTTGGCCATTGTTACAGCCAAGGAAAAGTTGGTATTCTAACATCTCACAGCACTTTTCAATGAATCACAGACAAGTTCTGCCATTGAATAAATTTGAAGTCTCTACAATCTTTTTCAATTCAAAATATGTGTGCAACAAAGAAATGAATGAACGTGTAGAGGGAAAAAAAGTGAAAATTGCCTGCTTCTTTTAAGCCTGCTTGTTCAAAATAAGGTAGATAATTTGCAACAGAGAGTGAAAAAACATCCCTCAGCTGTAGACCACATGCAAAAAATACATCCACCTAATGTAATCCCACAACTTCACTTGCTCGCACCAGAACCTCAGGGAGAAAGTATAGGAACCAGTTGTACCTAAAATAATCTTGATATAGCCTCCTGTTTTCTAACTGCCAGCAATTTACAGGCATCTTGAGCAAGAGGCAGCATCCTGACCACAGCATTTATCAGGAGCAAGCGAGCCCACCCTGTGTGAGTACATCTAACCCTTTAGCCACTTGCATTTCCATGCTGGGCACAAAAGAGAAGACCAAGGATGACAAAAGGGAAGATGAGTGCACAACAGGGCTGCTTCATGGTGAGACAGAGCTAGAGACAGCAGGAGAGACATGGGAGCATGTCATTATATGAGAATTGGGAGCTGTGTCTTCTTAGCTTTGAATCTCTGCTCTCTGCCAGCTTGATTTCACAGCTGACGTATCTCCTGCACCTGCAGGGTGGGTACCAGCCAGAAAGGAGGTACCAAAGGCCACTGAATCCAGGGTTGTGCTGCTACAAACACAAACAGCAGGATTTAGGGCTCCCTGCTGAGGTGTGTGTGAGCCAGATGGAAGCACGCAGGAAGCAAAACCCTTCTTATCATTGTGTTCTGACTCATTCCTTGTCATTTTTAAAGCTGCAGAATCTTGTGAGGCAGTCTCATTTTCAGCCCCTTAAAAGTGTGAAAATTTAGACCTTTAGGCCCTTGCAAGTAAGTCCAGTCAGTAAATAATAGTAGTGTTGTATCTAAGCTAAGTGATATAATTATTTCTTATGGTTTAATAGGGAGCTTGACATCCACAGCTACTTACACAAGACATCGCCTTTGTAGTATGAGAAAACATGGTACTAAAATTTCAAGATTATTTCAGCTCAGGCTGGCATGCTGCTGTTGTAAGACTGATCACGTCTTTGCAATTCACCTTACTCTTCTGCATTCCTGTCCTCCTCATCCTAATCACTGCTTTTATAACTCACATTGCTCCTTTCTCCAAGACTTGAAATACACCCAACAGTATGGTCAGTACATCTGTGGGATGTCTCTGGTTACAGCTACTTTTTCTTCTAGACATTCACATAACACGAAATAACCTTGTAACTTGAAATAATACTAAATATTGCGGTGTAACATTGAGGTGTCAGTTTTCTTTTTATGCAGTTATGGCAGTAAGAGATGATGATGATATGATCCTTAAGGTCCCTAAGTCATTCTAAGATATATATATATATATGGAATATATAAATTTTGCCAAGAGAAGCTTAGATCAAATATTAGGAAGAATTGGTCAAGAGTTGGAATGGGCAGCCCCAGGGAAGCAGTGGAGTCTCCATCTCTGGAGGTTTTTAAGAGACGTGTGGATGTGGCATGAAGGGATGTGGTTCAGTGATGGGACTTGGTAGGACAGGCTGATGCTTGATGGTTGGAGTTGGTGATCTTGAAGATCTTTTCCAACCTAGAAGATGATGAGATTCTCTAATTCTACACATGCAGTTCATCCATGCTCTCAATGACAGATCTAGTTCTCCTTTATGAGAATTTAGAGTTTACTGTTTGCTCATATAGCACAAATCAGTGGCTGAAATGGTGTGCATAGCATCAACATCTATAGCCCCTCCTGACTCTGTACCTGACCATGTTCTTGTACAGGAAGAAGAAAAATGGTGCCTGTTTTTCCCTCCTCTACTGTGCAATCCAGAGATAAGATTCAATACTGTTATACATAGCAAACATTTACCAATTAGTATTGCTGCCCCATCTTCTTTTCTACCTAATTTCTCACTCCAAGCCCAAGCATCCTGCCCACTGGAGGAATGCAGAGGGTGGTGCTGGGCACATGTGCTATGAGGGTGTCACCTGTCTCCTTCCAGATGTCACAGGATTACTTTTTCTTTTAATTTCACACCCTATCTTTACCTAGAGAGTGGTGAGGTGCTGGCACAGCTGCCCAGAGAGGTTGTGGGTGCCCCGTCCCTGGAAGTGTTAAGGACCAGGTTGGATGGAGCCCTGGGCAGCCTGATCTGGTACCAGATCTGGAGGTTGGTGGCCCTGCCTGTGGCAGGGGAGTTGGCACCTGATGATCCTTGGGGTCCCTTCCAACCCAGGCCATTCTGTGATTCTATGATATCCTCCACTCAGTTTTACTGCTGTTTCCTGAAACCTTTTCAGCTTATCAATGTCTTCTACGTAACGTAGTACACAGATCTCCGTGTGATTCCTTAAATTTAGTGGAATTAAATTTATAAGGAGAGGCAGAGACCCTGTTTTGTTTTATCAGCTGGAATTCAGACAAACACCTCAGAAAATATTTGCAGCTACTTCTGTATCAGCCACAGCCTTCTTCAAATGCAGTTGGACTTTGCTGTTCTCTCGGGCTTTTTCTTCACTTTTCATTAACATAATTCATACTTACCATAGATATAGAAAAAATCCTTTAAAAATTCAATTTTTCTCCAAAGAGTTGATGTTAAAAATTCTTAATTTTTATAAATATATTGGCCTACTTCTTTTCCACTTAGTAACATTATTTTTTGTTGATGCTTGTTAGTCTTAGAATTTTTGTGCATTTTCCTTCTCTTCATTGCTGTTTTCATTGCCTCCAATCACCATTTACATTTTAATTAATTAGGACTTTTTTGATATTTTAATTTAGATCAACCATTATGAAATCCATTACATTTGAGAATTAACATTAAGTTACTGAATAGGAACATCTGGGAAGAATATAAAGCGCATATAAATTATCTCCTCATTTGTCTTTCAGTTTTCAAAAGGGTAAAACTGCAGAAGGAATTCTCAAAACAAGGGCGTTAAGAACAGGATTAGTTTTCACTTTAAAAATATTAGCTCTGGATTTATTCTTGAGATAATTAGAATTGGTTAAAAAAAAAGAAAAGTCCCCAAAGATTGCCCTAATGAGCTGTTTTCTGGGATAGTAACAAGCCTTATTCTAAACCCATAGCATAAAATGGAAGTGCATGTTTAAGGTGAGCAGATAGGAGAATGAGTATGATTAAAAAAAAAAAAAAAGTGAATGTTTTATCCTTGGGAGCAGCATTGCTCTATGTAAGGATTGGCAAGAAATAGAGTGGAACTGAAGGAGAAGGGTAGAGATTCGTATTCATTTATTTGTTTCCCATGGCTCAAAAGGACGCTCAGAGATTGAGAACTGATGCTGAGATGGATGCAAGTAGATGGAGGCAACTCTACAAAGCTGAAATGTCTTACCAACTCAGCATCCAATCATCTACAATATGAAAATCAGTCTGTGCTGAAATGATCACATTATGAACAAATGTAACTCACTGAAAGCATTTATATGCGTTATGTATCTGTTGATTAGGAAAAAACAGGTAACCTGCTTATCCCAGCAGAATACAACATGTCTTAAATCTGTGTATAGAGGAGGAAAAGGAAAAGTTAAAACAAAGTTTGGTCTTGCCTGTGTGGGAAAGTTTTTTCAGCATACATCATGGTATGACTTTATGTCAATAATTAAGGCAGAAAAACCATGTGCTTGTGGCTTTAACTACCGTGTTTTGTTTTGGCTTACCCTACATCATTTTAAGAGGGGTTTTAGTACGCACAGCTGTGCGCCTTGGCTTCAGTGGTAACTATACGAGGACAACTGACAAACCCTTTCTTGGGCTCAAAACCTTGGTTTTCCTGCATCTGATTCATAGAGAATAGCTATGGTTTCGTGCTGAACCAGTCATCCCAACAGGTCTTGCCTAAATAAGGTTTTAAGCTTTCTGCTGGGACATGTTAATGTACCACTGGAATGCAACACTGTGACCACTCCAATGAAGTAAAGAATAAACCAACTAGGTGAATAGCAAATTGATTAGGTGAATAGCATTGGTGTGATGCCCTCCCAACGTTGCAGTTATACCCTTGCTACGTATATCAAGAGATTTGTGCCTGCTTGGATGAGCAGTGACGTTCTGCAGGAGAAGGTGATGCCTGGGTATTAATAAGGTCCCATGAATCACAAGGAGAAAAAAAAATCTCAATTCCCTCTGGCAAATAAACACCACTGTATACTCCTAATATACATTTGTTATCCATCCCTCAGCTTATCCAGGCTTTCCAATGTATCATACATATTTCAGTAGGTCAGCCTCTGCTCTCTTGCTGCTGACATTTTGGCATAAAGAAAACATCACTTGTCAGCCTTAACTTTCCCAAAGCTTTTCTTCCCTGTGAGCGAGTCATTACGCTATGTCTGATTATTAGGACAAGGAACAAACATTTCCCCTCTGTGAAGAACAGGAAACAATGTTTGGAGAACAATCAAGTCAATTCTCCATGGAAAAAAAGATGTAGCAACAGGGAAGAGGATTGATTTTTTCCAATTAAAAAAAAAAGCCATTTTCATCAGAAGAGGAAATCATCTCATATATTCACCCAGTCTGACCTCTTTTCTAAAGATGTATTTAATTATAAAGCATATTTTAATATCAAGTATACCAGTGAAAGGAAACCAAAACACTAGGAGTTTTGGACTCAGTATTCTGCTTTCATCTTGTGAAATCCTTGCTTACATCTGCATGCCATTGTAAATGAAGTTTTCAGCTGAAAATTAAAAAAATGCGCGAGACGCTACGAGAGGTCACTTCACTGCCCAGAGCACACACGGACATGCACTGCCACCTGTCCACAGCTGTAGATTGCATGGGGGAGTTGGCCTGGGAAATAACATCAGCAAAGGCAAAGGGACTGTACCACAGCTGTGATCTTGTAAACATCAACAGTTCTCTGCTTTGAGCTTTTCATTTTCCTCTGGATTGTTGTGAATATTTATTAAAAATCAGAGGGAAAGAAAAGGAAAACAAAGAGAAGAGAGAAGAGACAAACATGCATGGTACTGGCACGTGCTCTGGCCTGTGCATTGAATCTCTGAATCTGGTACAGTTTGTGGTCACACATGTATGCATGTCCCCTGTCTCATCCTGTCGCGTGCTGTATCCCCTAATTTTGCTTGTGTCACACAGGTCTTCCATTTAGAGTCATAGTTAATTCTCCAGTGTGGGGCAGTGTGCAGTTCTGTTGCCCCAGCAGCTAGGGAGCCACAATATTGTTCCCAGTTTGGCCCAAAGGGAGGAAGTATTTGATGCCAATTTTTAACCGATGAACAATACTTCCCTGTGTGTCAGCTCAGACATGTGGTTTGTGCATCTGGGAGCTAAACACAGGGTTCGAATGTTCCCACTCTCACCCCACACAGCAGAAATTTGATGGAAATTTTTCTCTGCTCTGTGCTGCACAACAGCTGCACTGACCCGCTCAGTACTGTCATGCTGTCAGTAAAATCTCTGGGTCAGCTCAGCACTCTCTCTCTGGCCCCAGAACAAGTGCTACGAGAACACTAAAGTCTCCAAACATCACATTTTGGAAGAAAATGCAAGTTTACCAGTTTATGGAGCAATGATATTGCCAAAGCTAATGGTGTTAGTATCAGTTTTGTCATTTTTTGTGTATTTCCCAACTCGTTGACCAAGAATTGTAACTCAGGGAATGGAAATTTTTCTTTCTTTCTTTCTTTTTTCTTTTTCTTTTTTTTTTAGCATATTCTTTTGGCCAGGAAAAAAGATTGAAAGCAACAAAACGAAGAGTTGTTGGAGCACTGAAAACAGGAGGCCGTGGGAAAGAAGCTAATGTTTATCTGCTGTGCTTTTCAGTTGACTGTTTCTCATCTGAACACTTGATTTCCATGGGCACAGGTGTGATTTTTAGGAAACAGCAAGTGCTTCTTGCAATCCCTCTGCATGCATAAAGCTGACACATTTCCAAGCCTGCAGGCTTGCTGGGCAGGAGCAGTGTAGCTGCTGTCACCTTGCCATGCCCATAAACAAGGCACTAAGATGAGGTAGCAGGAATGATTGAAAGATTAGAGCTGCTTGTTCTGAGAGGAGAAATGCATGTGGCAAGGGCAATAGCAATGAGTGGCGCCTGTCAGGTACAAATTCCTACTCAGAGCTCACAGAAGACCGGCAAACAACATGTTCTGTCAAAGGCTGCACACTTAGAAATTGCTGTGAACTGATAATCCGTGAAACTTATTGCCATTAGAGGCTTCAGAGCTTACACCAGGAAAAGGATGCATATGGGTGAATTCAAACATCGGCACGGTCAAGGATAGGAAGAAGCTGGGTATGAAGCAGTACCTGCAGCATGGAATGATTACTGCTATTCCCATAGAAAATAATGCTCCATTGGTGCTTGCCAGGGCACTCAGCTGCCAGCTGACATTAGGCTGAGAGCTCGTTGATTAATATGTGCAGAATAACCTTTCTCACACATTTCTTTAAAATAACTGGTTGCATTGTAGTGGTGTTTCAGATTTTACTCCCTCCAGAAAGAGACAGTCTGTCAAATGAGTTCAGCAAATAATATGTTTACTGAACTTCATGATGTATTAGAAAGCTATTATTCAAAGGAATGTTCTCAGTGGTTCATTCAGCTCTGGTCAGGGCTCTGCCTTATGGGCTGTTGTTGACTGAATTTGCAAATCCTCCTACACATGCAGCAAAATACCAAAGCATCACAAGAACAAGTTAACTTTGTAAATCTCATCACCTTTTCCCTTTCCTTGAAACAAGGCTGCTATTGTCTTATGTGCAAAATTCCTCTCGGTATATAGTGGTGTTCAGTCCCAGCATACTGCTGTAATACCACAGAGGTCTTAACTTTTTCAGTTTGTTTGCAAAATTAACATACATATAGCAATTAGGTTTGCAAGTTACTTCTCAAAATGTGTTTTGTCTCAAAAATCTAGTGTCTGGGGGCTAATTTATACAGTGCAAGGAGCAAGTTCTGTCAGTGGTCATCTCACCTTCTGTCCAGAGCAAAATATTGAAAACCACATCTTAGATATTTAGCTATACATTTATCATGAACTGTGGGAATACTCTAGCAGGCTGTAATTAGCATTCATTAACTATGGAAATGGCTTAATTTCTCCTTTTGCATTCCATCCAGGCTTTAATGAGTATTATAGAATTAGTACAGACTTAGTATAGACTATATTAGACTATAGTATTATTGGTAGGTCTCTTCTGTTTTAACTCATGCAATTTATACAGTTAGAGTTTAAAAAAAAAACCACAAGTTGGCAACTGTACATTCTTTCATAACTCTGCACTTGTACTGAAAAAATTACGTATTAACCAAAAGGCTGACTTTCCACTGCCTCTGGAAAAGTATTTCTAAATTAGCCATGCAGCAAGAAGTCATTGTCACTCTGTTTTCCACTGTGAAGATTTGCTGGTCAATGTCTACATTTTGCCCTTTTGTACAGTACAGAATTAGGGCTATCTATTCACCTACATAAGAGGCAACCCCCAGTGAAAACCATATCAAAATGCTGGTGGCATAAATGCTGTCACCATTTCTAGTCTGGCACTGTTTCCAGTCAGAGCCTGTTGATTTTGGCATGAGTGTATGATAGAGTTTGTCTAGGAATATGCCATAAAAGGTCTTGAAAGTGGAGACAGTGTTTGCATTTGGTGTGTTAGGGAACTGAACGCTACCAGTGAGATCCAGAGAGAGAGCTGCTATGGTCATAATCTTTTTAACAGCATTATGAATGGAGGCAACCTTGCAGTCAGCCAGCGCACCCCAGAGAAAAGGGTGTTTCAGGACTCAAGACCTGACACGAGGCTTGTACAAAACACTTTGCTGATGGTGGAGGAGATAATGCTGTACCCTGAAGATGCTGCACAGAAGAATTCAAAGGTGAATTTGACAGTGAAGTGACAAGCCTGAGTGACAAGCTGCCTAGTGATGTTGTCCTCAGTGGCAAGCTATCTGCAAGGACTTCAGGAAAAAGATAAAGATCTTCACTGAACTTTAGCTGCTGGCATGAAATCCGTGAGATGCTATCAGAGAGAGGCCAGTCAAAACAAACTGGAGGCCTGGTGTTTCAAGCCAGTTTAGAAAATGCAGACAATGAGGAGTTGTTTGAAACAGTGGTGAACATTCAGATTCTTTTTATAGTTTGTCTTGAATTTTTCCCAGAAGAACACCATGAGATGTTGGTGTGAAAAGTGGCACGGAATGGTGGAAAACTCGTACATTTACACGTGTTCAAAGAACATAAAAGGGAAATGAATTCACATATATCTGGTGCTAAAGATGACCCACCTCTAGTAGTTATATTAAACACATGTTCTGATTTCCCTTTGTCTTCTGCTGGACTTCTTCAGACATGCAGTGTATCTAAATCATGCTTTTTACTATTCAGTCACTGTCATGACTGAAGATCCTTTTATAGCAAGAGCATGACTTCACTTCAGAAGCCTTTTGATTACAGCCGTTTCCAGCAATTTTCTTATTCTCTCTGTCTTTCCCCATCTTAGGCTGTGGCACTGTTCGTCTCACAACGAATGCTCCTACCCACTATGTCTCCATAAAATTGTTCACTGGAATTACAAGGTCACACCTTTGGTGTCTCCTTCCTCTTCCAGAAGAGCAGGAGACTCAGGAGAAGCGTTACTGATCACTTCTGCCTAAGTGAGCAAATGTTTTCAAGGAGCGGCTTTATGGTGCTCATTTTCCAGTTGCTGACTTGACTTGCCATGCTCCATTAAGACAGTCTCGTGTACTAAGCAAGCCTCAGAAATGGAAAATTGTGTCTTTCGGCAATTTAGACCAAAAAAGAAGATTAATTCCTATAGGTTTCGTTCTGGCACAGTTCCAAGCAGCTGGGCTTGCACAAAGCAGCCTTTTTTATTTGATAGATTCTGGCCAAGTTTTGTCCCTCTCTACAAAAATTGCCTATATTATCCTGGAAATAAAAGTTCAGAAATAGAGCCTTCCCTGACCTGATCTGGAGGAATCGTACAAAAAAAAGTTCGTTTTATTAAGAAACCTAATTAATTTAGATTCTCAAAGACTATCACAAAAACTTCATTGAAAAGTATTTGAGAAAGTCAAGGAGGCCTCCAAAATGCTGTTACTTACCATTCACTGCAAGGTTATCGCCTACTATGATTCATTGGGAGTACTCTGCAAGTTTTCTACTTGCAACAGTTGCACAATAACAGTCGAAACAGACACAATTTCCTAACATTCTCCAGTTTCATGCCTGTGAACTACTAAAAGACCTATTAGTGTGGTTTTCTGGGATGCAAGGCTAGGCTTGTAGCATCATCACATGGTTTTGCAAGTGCTGGAAAAAAAAACAGGCTGCTCTGTGTCCTAAACATAGATGTTCATCCTGCATTAGAAATTTATTCTGCACCAAGGCTTATTTTATAAAAACAATCTTCCTTTGTTGAGTAGTCAAAAGACTTAAGGGTTAAAAGTTTATCTAATTTTCAGTTAATGCTTTAGTTGTTTTTTTGTTTGTTTGTTTCCACTGACGTCAATTTGAAAAATGTTTACAAAGCTAGCTTGGAAAGCTCAAACAGTGAGTTCTGCATGGCTGAAATATGCAAAAACAAACAAAACTAACACAATCTACTATAGATACAATCTACTATTTATCTGTCCTCTTGTTTGTTTGTTTTTAATAGCCTATCTTCAAAGTGTTGCTCTATTTTTCAGTGTCTCTCTTTTGAGCAATGGATTTTTAGTGATATCAGAAATGTTATATAAGAACATCAATAATTTCATCCTCAAAATTATATGTATTGCAAATGCCACTCGCTCTGTCTTTATTTGTTGAAAATATGATCAATTGGGATTAAGGACTTGAGAAGAAGAGGTTAAGGAAACAGTCACAACTGTAGAAAGAAGTATTTGTATCTGACATATGGCTTCCATTACTGTACTAAGCATCTTGAGTCTTGAGCAAAGTAGTTTACAGAAATAGTTGATAGCTATTAAGAAAATGTTTGACAGCTTTTGGAAAACTGGAAAAAAATAGGCAAGAATTTAGGGAGAGAACTTTAATCATAATGACAATGTTTTCTGTTGCAATTTCCAGCATCATAGGCTAGTACAGGTCAGTACAGCAGGCAAGAGTCACCACTTCACTGGCTATGAATCAAAGAATCCAAATGATATTTATGAGAATTAGACACTTAACTACACATACGTACCTCTGCTTTAGATATTTGCATACAGACAGGGCACCGGAAGTGGAAAAGAGACCCAGGCACTTGTACTGGAGCCGACACCCATCCCCACAATATAGTCAGGTCTTTCTGCCAAGATTCTGTATAAACACGCAATTATCTTTTTAACTACTTACATCCCACTTTTGGGCAGAAGGAAAGTGATATGGAACTATAATTGTGTAAAAACAAAGGTAGCCCTCAGACAAGCACTACATGTGTTCAGGGGAGGTCCAGGTTGGATATTAGGAAAAAATTCTTCTCAGGAAAAGTGGTAATGCATTGGAACAGGCTACTCAGGGAAGTGGTGGATTCAATGTCCCTGGAGGTTTCCAAGAAAAGAGTAGATGTGGCTCTGAGGGACATGGTTTAATGGGCATGGAGGTGATGGGTTGGTGATTGGACTATTTGATCTTAGTGGTCTTTTCCAACCTTAATGGTTCTATTCTATTCTAAACTGAATTCTCATTTGAATGCTTCTGTGTTAAGGACTGATTCCAAAATTCTAATAAGAAACATCTAATTAAATGTAATTTTTAAAGTGCTCTAGTTTTTCACTCCATTATTTCATAAACATTCTTTTAAGTAAGTGAAATGTTTTGGGAGTGTGAAAGTTCAGAGCTGTATCAAAGCCTCAGGAAACAGTCACGTTGAAAAGGAGATACTTCTGTGTAGCTGTAGATAAACCATCTGACAGACAAGACGTCTGCAACTCTGGTGCTGGGCCTAAGCACTGTTATTGCTAACTCTTGAAACACACTTGTGTCTGCAATAACATAAAGTCACTACAAGAAAGCTGCTGCCCATAGAGACATAGGAGAAGAAACTCATAGAAAAGTAAATGAAAGGGAATTTTTTGCTGACAGGAGCCAGGGAAGCACACGGGGCTTTATTAACAACCTTCTGGTCCTCTGGGAGAATTGTTCTGCAATCCAGCACTCCCCCAAGACAACAAGCTGGCAAGTGTCACCAGTTCCAGAATTTGGCTCTGAATTAGAGTGGCATAATTAAAGATTAATGTTCTTTGCTGAAAATTAATAACTGCTTCACATCTCTCAGAGAATTAATTGAAATCCCCTTGTATTTTTTACAAGTAAATTAAAGCTGTCTAATTGGATTGCAGCTTTGGGAATTGCAAGTATCCACCTGAACATCCTGTGATGATGGTTTTAGAGCTGATTTCAAGCTGTATTGTCATACACCCAATTGATTGCCTTTCAAAGCTGTTATCAGCTAAGTCAGTCAGGTGTAAGTCACCAAATTTTAGAAATATTTGGCAGTAATAACATTAGATATGTGAAACATTTTCCAATTAGTTTAAAAAAAATCTCACTCTCACAAAGGGAGAAGTCAAATGTAATCCAACAGTTTCAAAGTGTCATACTTCTACTAAAATTAATCTAAAATGACAAGGTAACTAATGTGTATTTTAAGAACTTCACTGTTTGCATCATTTTCTAACTTACCCAACTTTGTGTGACATTTAAGACTATGTCTTCAGTAAAACAAAAAGCAAGCAAACTACAGGGGAGGTAGTTAATGATCTTACTCAGAGTTGGAAATTAGAGATCTAACTCACCGTACTGGGAAGCACAGAATATCTTGACTCTCAAGCAAGCACTATTGCACGCCTGAGCCAACAGTTAGAATATTCCCTGGAATTGCTGCCACGAGGTCTACAGGGAGTGTTCTTCCAGATTTTAAAAGAGGAATGACCTTTAGATAAAACAGCAACATCCACGCAGATTAGACATCCTGTTTTAGCTGGAAATGCATGCTAAGCCAAAATGATTTGGAAATCTTTTTATTTTTTCTGACAAATATTCTGTTCTACTTGATCCATATGACTTTGCACCTCAAAACTGTGGCTGTATGTAACGTGTAGCACATCCAGCGTGGCAGTTTTTGAACTGATTATGAAAACTGAATGTCTACAGAGCTCTCCTCAGACAAAAATTAATGGTATTACGTATTTGTATTACTTCAGAGGTACATGAAAGCACTAATGTCTTTTTTCACAAATCAGATTAGCAATTTCAAATCTATCATGTCCTTCCACATACAATGTTGTTAAATTGGTTTAAATGAAAAACAACTCTGAATAGTATTTATAAAATATGCAGAATACATGGGTTGTTTGTTGAATGAAAAGTATTGTTAATATAACATGAACCACGGGTAGAAACTTCATTTGTGTATAGGAGTAGAATGTGTTCATTTATCTGTAGTGTAGCAAGACCCTTGGACAGCACTCACAGAATGTCTTTGAGGGGTAGATTTTATATCTGGCATTAATGGAAAGAAGTGTCACACGATGTCCAATCTAGAAATTCACCATTATCTACTGTGCTTCCAGAGAGTTACTACTTATTTTAGCAAGTATAGAATATATTTGGGGATCATTCAACATTCTGAAGAACCTTATGCTAAAATTCCTATAAAGTGTTTGCTATTAAAGAAACATTGGTACGAATGAGAATCAGAACCCCATTAGGAATACATAAAAAGCTAATGTAGATAATTCAGCGTTTCCATTTTTGTGAATTCGTCCCCAGGGGTGCATTAAAACATTGTTAGTATTTCGGGAGGAGCTGGGTAAATTGAGAGAACCTAGATACAGCTTCACATGACCTAATCTTCCACTAGCTGTCTTCTTCCCAAGCTATATTGCTAGCCCCTTCCTTTCCCATGATTCATGAAGTGAGAGATGTGCCACAAAACACAGCACACTGACTGGGCAATCCCCTAATTTAGCCAAAAGGAAATGCTGAAAGCTGAATGTCTACATGCGAGCTGGAGGAAATCACCCCTTTCTGTCGGGAATTAAGAGCTGTGAGCTTCACTGAAGTGGCCCTTTCCAAGACAATCCTAGTGGTTTGAGTGCAAATGTGGGCTGAAAAAGCACCTGGACTGAAGTTCTCCTCCATTAAGTATGCAGAGCCACTGGGAAGCAAGCACAATTCAATAGGAAGACCAAAGGCCTAAGTCTATGGAAATTTCTGTTAACAGGAAGAGTTTTTTCTCCACAGAAAAATATCAAAGTTGCATAATACAAGCTTCATTGCAGTCCAGAAGGCTTGAACAGATCTTTGTGCTATCACTATGCCAAGTGAGAAATTAGAAGCAGAGTTTGGGAATACAACGAGTAATGGCTGAAGTTTCCCTGGAACTGGAGGTCTGGTTTGTGCCTGACAGGAAACAAACTTTGCTCCCATTATAATGCCAATAGGGACTTTGTTACGGACTGGAAACACACTCAAGAATAGGGCAAAATCTAGCAAAACTAGATGAACTGTGCTGCAGCCTAACCCAATCTCGTCGTAGCTGCAAGACTGGAGGCTGTTACAAGTGGCTCCCAGAGATGGAGCGTAGGGGAGAGTAGATCAGAGCTGGCCATGGGAGAAACAGTGGCCTCACTGGATCCCAAAGGCAGGACTTTTTCAGGCTTTTGTCATCAAATAGTGGTAGGACACCCCACAGAAACTTTTGGTTGGGGAAATTCTCTTGGTTGTCTTAAATACTCATACAGTCCTGAAGAAGTACAAGAGCATTGACATGGAGTTCCACAAGTTGTTTTTTTAACAAGGCACATTTACATAGCTTTTGGCAGGACTTCTCCCCCACCAAAGGGGAAAAATGATTTATTTTTTCCTTGCTAATTGCAGTATTAACTATACTTAAAATCAGCAAAAGTGAACAGGCTGAAAATTTGACCCTGAACTACGTAGGGGAGGCAGGAAGCCAAGAGGTATTGAAACACATGCAAGTTCTGTTTTCTTAGGAGGAAAAGCAGCAATTGTGAACGCCCGAGGACGTCTCCACTGGGTGGTAAAGCTGACAGCAGAAAATCAAAGAAATCTTAGCACTGAGGCAACATTGTAGCAAAAAATATATGTCAGCTCTCCATGGCCAGGCAGATTATCACTCAGATAAGACTGTGATAGAGGTTAAGAATTCTTTCCCAGTACGGTGTTGATACTGCAAAGCTTTAATCTGTTGTTCTTTGGCTTTTGGATCTCTTGCTTCAGAACACAAACACTAACAAGTTGACAAAAGCTGTGTTTGCGCATTGTGACCACTTGCAAACTAGCATTTCAAGTTCAAGTTTAGACATAGGAGCACGCAAAGCAAAATGAAGTGGAAAGCTATGATTTTAATGGGGATTTAATCTCTTTTGTTCTTTGACCTTTTGTGGCTCTCAGAATACATCAACACTTCTGTCGCATGAATTGCCTTATTGGCTTAGTTCATGCTGATGCAGCCAAGCAGGCATTCAAGCGACTAGAAGTTTGAGTTTTTGTGGCATTTTGTACTCTTTCTAGCAGTAAGTACTATAAGCACTGCCCTGTGGAGTATAAATCCCATGCAAAGGCCCCAGTTGAGACCCCAGGCATGGTGATCCTTGCAACTGGGTAGAAACAGCCTCGTATCTCTGTTGGAAAGCAACTTTAGACAGCAGCTGCTCAGTGCAATGAGTCTGGGGGAACCACGAAGCCTGCAGAGCATCTTCTCTGTAGGAGGCCAGAAAAAGGCAGGAGAGCACATGAGCAGAGCTATAGCATCTCATAATATAACCTTTTCAAATCTGATTAATAAGAAAATAACACATTGCATTTTTAGTGCATATAACAGGCACTTTTCTCCTTCTTAATAGGCATATTTTACTTCCTCTTCCCTTCTATGCTACAAAGCCTGCTCAGCTAACAGCCCTACAGAGGAAGTCTCTTAGGCAAAAGTGCAAAAGAAACTGAGTCGCTGTGAAAGGAACCCTCCACAGAAGGCATGAGCTGGCTGAGGCCCTCCGCAATGGGGATCAGGCGAGCTGGAGCCAGCAGCAACGTGTGGTTAGCTGGGTGACGACAGGTCTTGCATTCTCTCAGGCCAGACTCTTCAAAAGAACCAGGCTTCTGGGATGTCTCATCTCTGCCCAACTCCCGCTCCTGCCTTCCTCTCAAAAATTCTGTTATGGCTTAATGATACACTCCAAATAAATTAGGAGATTTTCTCCAGGCATTTGTGTATCCAAGCAGCAATTTCAATTCTGTATAGCAGCAGAGATATCTACTGTAACAGAAATATTATATAGGAGAAAAAGATCTGATAAGATAAGAAGAGATTTGTGATGTATTAGGAAGCTATGAGATGGTACCGATGCTTTGCATCACTGGAGATCACCAAGACAAAATCAGATGAGTATTTTACCAGCTTTAAAAAGATGTACAGCTTGTGAGGTTCAGGTGCAAAATAAAAGCTGCAGGCGTGTAGTCTTGGAAGTTCTTCATTGAAGTGGCTCAGATCCAGAGGCAGGAAAGGTCAAACCTGTTACATGGAAAGAATCAGCATGATGTAGTAGCCTTCATGTTGAAGGCTGTGATAGCTGTGGTGGTAGAATTGTCCGTGTGATCCTGAAAAGAGGTAACAGAATGGGTGAATGGGAGTTAGGGGAGAGATCTGTTACTGCCATGTGGGCTTAAGCATCTTATCGATGATAAAATGCCTCAGATGCTTTCCTCACATGGTGAAATACTTAAGGCTAGATCTCGTCATATTCAGCAGGACAAATTCTTTTATTCTTCTGCACAATGCTTTTATCTGGTAGCTCTAGCTCCCATTTGGGTATCGCCAGTTCCCCCTGTTTACTGCAACCATGCCACAGCTGTCTTCAGAGTACACTTCAGTCAGTTCTCATTTGAACTTTCTGAGTGAATATTTTTTTCCAGAAGTCCCAAGGCATGAAAAAATTAGGTGACCAGAAAAGACCCTGTCTTAGGAATGTGATCTGAACATCCATCTGAAAATGAAGATGTATGGCCCGCTGTTGTTTTGGAATTCCCAGGGCAGAGCAGCTCGCTGGGCTGCCAGCTTTCACCATCTGTCAGGCATAGTTCTCACACTTCACGAGGCTGGCTTTCACACTGGTGCTATTTTCCTGAACGGTTAATAAGTTCCATCCAAATCTCAAAGTGTTTCACATAGCTAGCTGAAGAATACCTCTGATAAGGCGTGATTGTGTAGCTTAACAGACCTCCAAGGAATGCCACGACAGCTTTTCAATTGAAGGAAATGCAGATAATGTCCCTGAACAGTGAATGCTGAAACTGCATGACTAAGTAAGTGAAAGTACTGCAGAAGGCCAAAAAGGGCATAAATACTGGAACTGAACTAATTTTTGACAAATTCAGCCACTATTTCAAGATGTGATTTAGTTAAATAATTGGATCTCTATACCTAGTGCTGAATACAGATAGTACAGTGCATCATAGTGGGGGGAAAAAAAAAAAAATGTTCTGCATTTTGTGTGCATTTAACCTCTTCCAGAATAACAAAATTCATGGGACTGCTTTTGGAAAACCACCAATAGGCACTAGAAGGTTGCCATCTGTTTTCTTTCTTCTCTTCCACGAAGGAGTGCTTTGTTGAATCCCCTTCAAATATAAGAGTACATGGGTTTCCCTTCTGGGTCACACCCGTGTGTCTCCTCGCCCAGTAGCACAACTTAGACTGCAGCAGTGTGAGATGAGCACATGAGCCTGGGGCAATATCTTTGGTCCCTTTCCCTTAGACTCCTCAACATCCAAACTTGCTGTATTAGGAATGCTACAGGATGCAGGCTTGCCTAGTCCTTATGAAGCCCCTATATAGACTTGCTGTTTGCACAGTGTCTCATGGCAGTGAGTTCAAGAAGTTCAATTTCTGCTATGTAAATAACTTTCTCTTATCTCTTTAAAAGAGAAACTGGTTTCGCTGGGTACTCCACAACTCTGGTATTGCAGGATTTGCTGAACAACACTTTCTGCACTCACCCCACTCATCATCTTCGTGATTTTGTAAACCTGAATTACCAGTATCTCCAGCCTTCTCTTCCCCAAACTGAAGAAATCCATCCCTCTCCGTACAGGGCAGCCATATCAGGCCCTGATCATTTCACTCGCTCTTCTCTCTACTGACTTTAACTTCTGGAGATGTGGAGAACAGGCTGCCCACACAATCCAGGATGTGATCTCTGCAAGGTTTAAAAAGTGACAAAGTCTTTACATTAACCTATACCAAAGCTCATCTGCCAGGTTTGACTCAGTTTGTTTCATAAGGTTCTTCACAATTTGTCATCCTTCATATACCATACAAAATTCATTTCTTTAATAGTGTCGTTTTGAAGTATAGTTCATGTATTTCGCAACAGACCAAGAGAAGATACTGCTGCACTGCTCATTTTAATTACTGATCTCAAATGTTTGCATTTGGCTAGGTCAGGGCTTCCCGCAGAGATACAGGAGGAACAGGCAGATAGTCTTCAGCTAAATCTTGCAGATCCTGCCTGGAGCCCACAGATACTTGTTTAGAGAATTTATACGCCAAATTCTATCCCTGTGCTATATCTAAGGCAACTCTCCATCTTATTTGTTTGTCACTCTCCTTACGTCGCCTTTTGACCTTAGGTTTCAACCCTCCAATCTCTGAGAACACGGATTACTTAACTGGCCTAAACTGTTCTGTCTGGAAACAGAGCAACTCAGCAAAATCATAATGAATTTACACAAATGTATCTGAGATTATTTAGCCTGAAGTATGCAGTAATGTGCACAAATAAATAGCATTTTCAATTCAATTGCTTTGTGTGGGAAAGAGAGAATGTTTATAAATGTTACTGCATCTTCGTGTTTCTCATTAGTCTCTCTTGGATCGTGAAAAAAATGTAAACTTCAGAGACTGAAAGTTCTGAGGCTACTTGAACTCCATGTGAGTCTCCATGCCACGTAGATTTCAGTGTCCTGCTACGCCTGTGCTTGCTCGTTGTCTGTTATAAAGTTTACCAGTCACTGATGAATACTTCTCTTCTGGCATCATAAATGGGCATGGCCTTTCCTGCTCAATGCCTGTGTGAGCAGCCAGTGTCAGCATGGCTAAAGAATACAGTAACAGCAATGATGCAGAATCCAGAACCTCCACAGCCACAGCGAATCAGCTGAGTTAGAGTTAGAAGTCCAGAAAAAACTTCCACAGGACGAGCTGTGCAGAGTTCTTCTGTGCAGTTTCACAACACATCTTGGACTGTTTCTCCAAAGACACAGCTTCAAGGCCACAGTGCTTTTTAGAAAGTATCTAATGATTCACATATTTCTGCAATATGTATTACAATTTTGTCATTGCGACTGAGAGATCTGAACTGAAAACCTGATGAATATACTATTTTATTTCATGTATTCCTGGACATCAATATGACAACAGCAGCAGAGAGACAAACAATCCATTACCTGTGATCATCTCTTTACTGCCACTATAAAAAGACAAACAAGTTGATATTTAAAATGCACAAGTTTGAAATGGAAATTCAACATCTAATGTAAAACTCAATTAAAAAAACGTCAGCTATGATATCACTGTTGTCTGGCAGTTTAACTCAGAAACAAACATATTACTGTTTTTTTTTACAGTTGTAAATGGAAAACTTTTTACGTAGATGTGTTAGCATGGGAAGAGTTAATGCTTTGAGAACAAAAGTTGCATACGCAATAGTGTTTTGTTTAAACTTCAACTTGTGTATACTCAAAACTGGACTTAGGCTCTCAAACAATACAATTCTACATGTAAACAACAAAATGCATAAACAACTCATTCTGTACGACCCAAACAGGGCCCTTTATAGCAAAAAGCTAAGGTGTATGTATTCATATACACGTATGCTTATATTCACATACACAAACATGCATTAAAGCATTCCCAGGACTGCTACTGGAAGCTTGTCCCTTAATGTACCCTAAAGATGTATTTGCATTTTTGAAACTGTGGAATTTATCTTTCTTTAATATAGTGCATTATAGAATATATGAGAAACAAAACAAAAAAAAAAAAAAGAAGAGGGAAATATCTCTCACAGTGCTCCACAAAAGTTTTCAAGTCCTCAGCTTCTGAAAAGTCTGGGATTATTAACTTGCTGGCAAGCTCCTGAGGAATTTCAAGGCATCTGTGCCTGTGCTACTTATTTTAAGCTCTGTCTTCCAATGTTATGAAATCAGCAAACCCTCTTGACTTTCTTAGTAATTCCATTTTATGTGGCTCCGGCTTTCAGGCAAATTCAAGAATGACATAATCTTCTTTTCCCACCCACAGATTTTGGACTGTTGCTGTTGGTTACACCCTTCCGAGTAATGTGCAACGGGGATCTTTGTCTGGTCCCATGTGCCCATAAATGGAAGGCAGCCCAGCAAAGATAACTAAAACCTAGTTTCTTGGCTTTCTGTTGATCCCCACCGTAGGTAGATCAAGGCTTCTTCATCTTCTTGTCCTTTAACAATACTTGGGCTTCTGTGCAGGAATGTCAGTCCAACTTCATGCTGTTTTAGAAGGAAATGGACTGATTTCTCAATACACTATAGTCCTCTTACTGAGGAGAGAGCAGATATCTTGATGTAGTAGCAGTGAATAAATAAGCTATGCAAAATGCTTCTTTTGTATTTTTACTGGAGCGTTTTTGCAAATGCATTCAAAAAGTACAGATTTCTTCCCTTGTGCAAAAAAAATAAAAATTAGAACTTGGCTTGAATGTACTCACAAGCACTATACCAATAATACTTTGTACCAGATCCAAGTACCAAGCTATACAACAGGATAAACATCATGAAGAAAAGGCGCTTCCTGGAGCTTGTTATCAACATTATTGAATTAGAAGCATTTTATAATCCACTCTCGCTGCCAGTCTCCCCAAGCCTCTCCTGATTTTCTGAAGACAACAAGAGAGTTTGCAGGAGTAGGAAATAGGGCATTTGAATACAGCATAGACAGCAAGGCTTCCAGCTATGCATACTGCAATGCTAAGGCATGATCATAAGGTGAGGGCAGGATGCAGCGCACACGGAACGCCTTGTCCTAGACCTAAACACAGGTTCAGGGAAAGAAGTATTCCTTGGCCTTTGGAAGGGGCAATGTGTGTAGCACTGGCGCAGCTCAAACTGCTTTGGGCATTCGCTCTGGATTCATCAGTGCCTGCAGAAGTTCTGAGAAGACTTTATGTGCCCGGGCAATACATGGAGAGACACCTGTCCCTCCCCTTGTACTTTCTACGAAGTCTAGACATCATTCTGCCCTGCAGATCAGCTCTTCACCAGGCTGAACAACCCCAACTCTCTCAGTCTCTCTTCATAGGAGAGATGCGCCAGCCCCCTGTATGTGTTGTCTTTGAGCCAGGAGGAGCTAGGAGGGTACTCACAGAACATTTTTCATGATCAGGCACACTGTTGCATCTTCCCTTGGCCCCCTTCTAAGTTCAATGCAGGCAAGAGTTATGTTTTTCATTCCCACCAGTGTAGTGATAATCCAATTGAACAGGTATATAGCAAGAAGAAAACTGAGATAGACTAGAATATGAGACAAGTTGATTGTAACAGTCTCCAAAGAGTGAAATTTATGACAAATGCAACAGGAGTTCCATGGGAAGTGAATCCAGAGGGTTATTTCTTTCTCTAGGCTCTGGTCAAGATGCAAGCTACACTAATATTTTTGTTTCCGTGATAGAAATTATCTGGCTAATATAACATTTTACGAAAGGGATAATATAAAAATCCTATAAAATTCTACTTTGGTGCTATAAAAAAGTGCAAGGCACTTTAGAACATTTCCTCTCAAGGCAATTGTTAAGTTCTTGGAAGTTTTTACAAATGTATCTGCCCGTTACTGACAGAATAAAATAAAACACTATTTAGATGGCCAAGCTCTTAAAATTTTATCAAGTATCCTTAACTCTGCCTATAATGAGATCTATTTCTTCTACTAATGTGATCGTTGTTAATAGATACTCTGATACAAAGAAAGAAAATCTGTTCTAGCTACAGTGGAACTGCAGTTATTTAAGACATGAAATTCACCCATTCACATTAATATTTTAGTTTTTAACAAACAATAATATTACACTATTAAAATATTTTCTAAATGTTATACAACCTATGGGTTTTTTTCACTACACATAAAGAGTAGCTATGAAAGCATTCAACTTCTGCCATTATCTCATGGCAAAAAGATCATAGATACTTCTTTAGAAAGACAGCAAGAACCTTTCTGCTCAGATAGGCAGAAGGTACATGTGAGGAGAGATTATATCCGTTGATATTTTGCTTCAGGAATAGAGTGTTTTCTGGAACAGATCAAGGCTAAGAATCTAAAGAGCTCGTCCAAGCTTCTCTAACAACCTTACCTGTGGGAATACTTGGGGCAAGTCATCAGCTGGAATCATCACCTCACACTGGTCAATCCTAATGGAAAACCAGAGCCTGGACTGCTGGCAAGAGCTGAGCAAGCAGCAGAAATAACCTTTTCTGTTCTGATTTTAACAACACTCGCATCATTACTACATCCACCTTTTGATAATGTTCTGTGTGATAATGTGTCCAGAATGTTGCAAAAACAAAACGTGTATATTTAATTTAGCAGCATATTTACACGAGGCTAGAGCTAAACTTCCAAAAAAGAAATGGTAATGCTAAAGGACGGTTGTGGAGTAACATCCAGTTAACCAACAGACAGAAATATCAGATGATCCATCCACACAATGAACCAATCCATACTGAAAACAGTACATTGTGAAAAATGACTAATGACAAAGAGTACTCCATACCGGACAGGTAAAAACCATATTTGTCAAATGAATTATTTTTACTAAAGAACCATTCTGATTCTAAATTGTCCTCAAGTCCAATGGGAATATACCTGCATTTGAAGGAGTTTAATTTAGTTCTCAGATTTCAAAAGATCAAAATAAAACATAACAAAATAATCATTTGGAAATGTTGAAATTTTAGTGTTCTTAATGAAACAGATAAATTCCTGTAGTAGGTATGTTTCAGCATGGAGATACAATGGCAGTTTTCATTGATATATTAAGTGCCTAAAAACTCTGTTCCCATTTAAATTTGCAATAAAGCTCTTACTGACTTGAATAAGAGAAGTAAGAGGAATCCAGACTAATGTGCTGAAAATCCTGTTGCTAATTCTCAAACAGTTTAACAGAAGGAGTGTTCATGGTGCATATGTATCACTGCATCATTTATTGTATTATTTGATTTTTTTTTCATTTCACCTCTCTGGAGACACAGAATTGCGCTGTGTTGAGGTGCAGCTGACGTTTAAATGTTGCTCTTAAACCATGCAAAACTTCTTTTTTAAAAAATAAGCTTGAAAGTTTGGAAAAATAAAAATTAAATAAGCCTACAAAGTAAATCAATTTTACTGTCAGCTTTTGCCTCACACAAACTTTTTTGAAGACCGTCTCTCAGAAGCTCATTCATTCATGGGCAGTACTTTGGCTCCATGTGCATTTATGTAAGTAAGAAGAATTTTGGACCTCCTTTCGATCACATCAATAAGCTTTTCAATTCCTTTTCTGCCTCCTTGGCTCTCCCAGTAGACTTTGTCAAGGAACAAAGACTGAAGCAATTTCTCCCGTAAACGTTGGCTCCTCAGCACTGAAACTGCAGATTCAGGGAATCTGGAAGAGCACAGAGAAAAATCATCAGTTCTGCCATCACTCTGAATTGCTTCATGTTGTGGTTTAGCAATCAATTCTAAGAATATAGACTGCAACTCAGCAAAGGAAGTCCAAGCATGCCTAATCATACCCATGTTAATTGTATCTTTTGCACAAGTAAGATTACTCATACATTTTTAGACACATCCTGTAATTCATAAAATGCTTCTTGGGCTGATGGTATTTATTCCAGCAACCTAGTGTCCCTTGCTTTTTGATTATAGTGTGGTAACTCATAGCAGTGCAAATTGCAGAAGACAAGTTTACATTAGCAGAGTTCAGACTTTCCTGTGTTACATCAGTCATGCCTTTATAGGTAAGGCACGAATCTGTTCTGTAAGGCTCTGGCAACTTGCAGATGCTACAGGTAATAAACTGAAAGTGTGTTTAGGGTAAACATAACAAAGCTTTACTGATGAATTAGATCTTGCCAGAGATGTGGCAGAAGAAACCTGGAGTTATTATAACACAGGCACCATAACAGCATTTTTCAAGCAGCTTAAGGTTGTGAGAGTTAAATTCTGTGCTTTTGCAAAAGAGTGGAAAAATCCAGGGAGAAGTGACTACAGTTTGTTACATACCTGCACAGGTGTACATACTGAAATGTTCCTCTCTGCCTGCTTAAGATGTTCCCTCGAGATAAAGCTGAACATTGGCAAGAAATGTTCCCTTTTTTGTGTTTAAGATTTCCCTTTGAGACTAGGTTAAACATTGACTAAGACAACATAATACCAAAAAGAACAAAGGGATTAGCAATGAATTATGATTTGTAATTAGAAATCAGCATTGGGATAGGCTGTGCTCTTGGAGTACCCAGCCATGGGGGAAACGGGAGAGGAACCAAGCAATGGGAAAATAGGGTATAAAATATGATGCATTCTTCCCATAGGTGTGCTCCTGTTTACAGGATGCCCGCCATTGCAATTGTGAATTAAAAGCTCTTCACCAGAAATCCTGTCTCTGAAAAATTATTTGAGATTTTTCTCACAGGGTGCAGGACAAATCTCTTCTTCCCCTTCTCCTCGGAGTATGCAGGCACCCTCTGTGAGCAGTGCTTTATTCCTGCTTAATGCTAAGGAGAGATTTTCCTTCCAACTGCAAAACCAGGAAGAAATTATCAGTCTTTTTACAAAACTAATAACTTAAAACTTACTCATTGATTCCTTGCAGTATTTTGAAGTCGAGATTGTCCTCGCTTCTGTCAAAGAAACCTTTATTGTCTATAAAGGCCAAGTGCCTTTGGTCGTGCCTTCTCTGCACTACATGCGTCAGGGCGACGGCATCCTGATCGCTGCATCTCAGCGTCAGCCCCTGCTGCACGCAGGAATCCTCCTTCAGAGGTCTGAATCCACAGCAGTGTCTGTCTAGCCGGTTATAGATCTGAAAGCAAGCACAGCAGAGCGCCGGGTGAGAACAGCACCAAAGTATGTGGGGCACGGTGCCACCGTCAGACATCGCTCGCTAGCACAGCTGGCAGGAAAACAAGCTCAAAACAAGCGTAATTAAAGGCAGCAGTGAAATGGCATGAAGGCCCTGGTCCACAGATCTCACATTCCGTTAAAAGCAATTTGCCAGACTGTGTATTGTATCCGTTTTATAGCTATGATTTGTTATGTCAGTAGAAATTCTTTGAAAATAATGGAACAATACTACTTTGTAACTGGAATAACAATGGGGGAATACAATTCAAGTTTTTATAAAAGGCTGTAGGTTGTTGTTTTTTTTTTACATTTTGTCTGTGGGAGCACAATAGAAACAGCACAGCCTGAAACACACAGAGGGACTCCGTTTTCTATCAGGCACACAAAATTTATTTTTGAAAAAAAAAAAAGATGAGTAAGGGTCACAATAAACCACCAGAAGGTACCAAATGCAAGAATGAAGAGCACGTTTATAACCACGGAGAAGCTCCATCAAGCTGCCCTGTGGTGCATATTTTAATGACAGCAAGGTCTGGGCTATTGTCTCCCATGTGAGCACTCACTTACTCATCATGCAGCACTTAGCTGGGAAGCAATACATCTGGTCTAACTTTAGCCATGTAAATGCTAAGCATCTCTCCTGCCCTAGTCATTTCTGGTCCCTACATAAACAGTAAGAACTGAGCACTCCCTGAGCAAAGAATGCCATTTTAGGCTAACTGTCTAGTATGGGAAAGATGCATCACTCCTCACAGGTGCTCCTACCCTCCGCTGACTAGATGAGAGTAAACCCACAGTGCTGCCAGGACCCCAGTGCACAGGTGGGCCTTAACTGCCTTAAGCAGCCTCACCTGGGAGCTTCACACACCTTCCCTCCATCCACGGGCCCAGGAGCCCTATTTAAGCTCAGGCTCAGCTCTCTAGCCCTCTTCTAGGCCTTGCTGTGGGTGTATCTGTTTCTTGTTCTGTTACCTGGTGCTCCTGGAGAGCTGCTTGAGGGCTCTGGCTCGATGGCCTCATGTTGTAGGCCAGGGGCTGCCATGTGGCTGCCCTCAGCTCCAGGCTTGGGGAGCAGTCCTGCTCTTGCTCACAAGTGTTTATGAAGCAAAAGTGAGGTAAGATGCATTTAAGGCTTGATGAATGAATAGCTAAGCAATGATAACTTCTTTTTCTGTCCTTGTTGCTCACTGTGTGGTGCTAACCCTCATCACTGCTTGAGGAGTGCTGCTCTCGTAAGCATGAAGCCTTCTAAAACCAGTCTTGTCTTCTGACACATCATTGAAACTGTTATGATGTTTAATGTAGAACTATGCTGCATGTTAAAAAGGTCTCCTACTTTTGTTCATCAAATGATTTTTGTCACATATTTGAGTATGTATGAGAGCTCCAAGCCCCCCAAATTAAAGCTATTTCTACTCTTCACACCTTTACTTCATCTGAGTTCTTGAAGAAGCAAGTAAAGGTCAAAAACAAGCATGCTCCTATGTTTTATAGTATTTGAATCCAGAGATCAGGAACACCTTCAAGGGCACTGGAGCCGTTCCTCTGATGGAAGCGTGTTTAACCTTTCACTGTTACCCTTTGTGAATGATTTATGAAGCGCTTTTTACAATGATGTTCTGTAGTTTACAAGACTAGGCTTTACGCTGTTAAGACATTTTTCTTGATGTTAAGCCCAATTTTTTTCTTTGATCAACTTCAGGCTATAACACCTGATGGCCTCCTTAATTATCTTGAACAGTTTCGTGTCATCTTTGTCATCTTTATGCTTCTGCTCCTCCAAGTCTAGGCTGTTAGGTTATCTCCACAACACAGCCACTGCAAGCACAATACTCGTGTACTTTAGCTCTTTGAACTCCCTTTATTTTTTCAGCATTATTCATTCTGATTCAATCTGAAATGCACAGAGGACAAAAATGCCCCTTTAGGAAGTGTATTTTAACTGACCCCTCCTTCTAGATAATAGGAATCCCCTTAAGAAGTTTAAAAACTTGTCTTAGAAGGCCTTAAAACTAAAAATCAGCACAGAATTTTTAAGAATTTTTAAACTGTTCAACAATGGCATGAAAAGAAAAAAAGAAAAACCTGACATATTCTGTACTATCTCTACAGGAGTATGTTTTATTATGTTTAGTACCAGAATAATCCATGTGTGACTTGATACCAGTTTCTAAGAGTTACTCGCACATAGTGGGACTAATGATGGAGTCATTAAACAAGTGACAATATATTTTCAGAGAATAATTTCATGCTCTGTTTAACAAGTCTGCAGAAATGCAAACACTGGAAGCATTCATTAATCCTGTAACAGAGCTGAGAAGGGCAGGGATAGGCTGTGCATAAGGCAGGTCATGATTCTTAGGTTTCAAGAAGTGAAACTCTATAAAAAGTTGAATTATATGACCGTTCGAACACAGTGCATAAAACAAGTTCTTACCGCAGTTTTAAATACAAATAGCTTTATAGACATGAATAATTGCTGCAGGAGGCTCAGTCATCCAGACCTGCCTGGCAGGCAGTGGCAATTGGAAACAGTGCTAAGGGAGGTGTAAAATTAGCTGCCAGCCATATGCAGGTAGTCCAGTTCAGTCTTTATTCATAGAGAGTATTGACGTTCTACTGTGTAACTCTTCTAACTGTGGTCATGTTATGATACCACAGGACAAAGCCCCAGTGTGGTGCCACTTGGAGAGTNTTTTTTTCTTTGATCAACTTCAGGCTATAACACCTGATGGCCTCCTTAATTATCTTGAACAGTTTCGTGTCATCTTTGTCATCTTTATGCTTCTGCTCCTCCAAGTCTAGGCTGTTAGGTTATCTCCACAACACAGCCACTGCAAGCACAATACTCATGTACTTTAGCTCTTTGAACTCCCTTTATTTTTTCAGCATTATTCATTCTGATTCAATCTGAAATGCACAGAGGACAAAAATGCCCCTTTAGGAAGTGTATTTTAACTGACCCCTCCTTTTAGATAATAGGAATCCCCTTAAAAAGATTAAAAACTTGTCTTAGAAGGCCTTAAAACTAAAAATCAGCACAGAATTTTTAAGAATTTTTAAACTGTTCAACAATGGCATGAAAAGAAAAAAAGAAAAACCTGACATATTCTGTACTATCTCTACAGGAGTATGTTTTATTATGTTTAGTACCAGAATAATCCATGTGTGACTTGATACCAGTTTCTAAGAGTTACTCGCACATAGTGGGACTAATGATGGAGTCATTAAACAAGTGACAATATATTTTCAGAGAATAATTTCATGCTCTGTTTAACAAGTCTGCAGAAATGCAAACACTGGAAGCATTCATTAATCCTGTAACAGAGCTGAGAAGGGCAGGGATAGGCTGTGCATAAGGCAGGTCATGATTCTTAGGTTTCAAGAAGTGAAACTCTATAATAAGTTGAATTATATGACCATTCGAACACAGTGCATAAAACAAGTGCTTACTGCAGTTTTAAATACTAATAGCTTTATAGGCATGAATAATTGCTGCAGGAGGCTCAGTCATCCAGACCTGCCTGGCAGGCAGTGGCAATTGGAAACAGTGCTAAGGGAGGTGTAAAATTAGCTGCCAGCCATATGCAGGTAGTCCAGTTCAGTCTTTATTCATAGAGTGTATTGATGTTCTACTGTGTAACTGTTCTCACTGTGGTCACGTTATGATACCAGAGGACAAAGCCCCAGTGTGATGCCACTTGGAGAGCTCTTGGAGTGCAACACCTAACTGAAGAACAGCAGCGGTGGTGTTCATCAGTTATTCCTCTACTCCTTCCTCATTAAGTCCAAACACTGAATCACTGGTAAATCAATGGTCAAAAACTGACCACTACAACTATTGTCTCAACCTAGGTTTCTGCTGACCAAAACCAAGCAGCTGAATCCGATCTCATCATGATAACAGTGTTACAGTTGTTTCTCTGCACATGGTTCTTGATTGTGCTCACAAGGAGTCAAGGAGAAACACGATGTCTGCCTCAAAGGCAAAGTAAAACAAGGTATCTTGAGATAAAAGCCCTTGTTGTCTCTTAAGAAAATGAGTCAGTCAAGTTCCAGATCTTTCCGTGGCTATAAGTTGTTTTGAATGTTGTATTCATAACCAGGAAGAAGTTGAAACTCTGCAAATACATCTCTTTCCCAATCTTAAAAAAGAACATATATATATATACACACATGTCTGCTTCTGAGGCAGATATGTGTTTGTCCAGTGTTTTACCTGCAGAAGAAAATCGAAGACTGCCATCTTGGACCACTCGTGATGATGGATTTCAGTGCAGCCCCACTCAGCTTTGGGAACTTTACCATTCTGCCAGCATTTGTGCTTCAATAGTTGCTGGTACTTCCCCCAGGTTAATCTCACTGAAGAATGGGTATCGTTATCTGTTGGACTCAGGGAGGAATCCCAGAGAATAACGGGACAGGCTTGACCAGCTGAAAAAGGAGAAATGGGTCATTGTTATACTGTAATATTGTCAGACTGACTTCAGACATTGCATAAGCATCTGTAATTTTAGCATTTTACAGATGTGGCAGAAAAAAAATTGCCACAGACTAATGATTTGACATCCTTGGGTTAATGTGGTCTGATTCCACATCTAAAAGGAGCCACCACAGGAATGGAAGAAGCACAGACATAAACTGTTTTTCTGTTTGAAGCAGGAGATTAACATAAAGTCATATACTAAACCTAACTACTATAAAGTCCATCGGTAGATTAAGAGCCTACAGTGCTGCTGTGAACCAGTGCTGCAGTTCCTGCAGTGAACTGATGATGATTTACAAGAGCTGAAAACTTCTCTCAAAGTGTATTTTCCTGTATAATGGGCATAAAAAGATTATAAATCCTATACTCAAAGTGGATTTATCCTGTTATCTTTAGTATTGTAGGCCTATAATGTATGATTTCACAGCCCTGAAATGATGTATGAGAATACTGGAGTGTGAGCTTAGCGTGAATAAACATCTTGACATGTATTTTTTTTATTACACAGATAAAACATGAAAGCTGTTTTGTATAGCAACTATTTTGATCAAATGCTTTTTTTGTGTGTAAAGAGAATTCTCCTCTTCCCTGAAATTGTTGAGCCAAGTGTATTAGCTCTGGTGAATACAACTGTTTGTAGTATTTAGTGGGAAGAAACCTCTGCAAGGAATTCACAACAAGCTAAGAGAGATTTCACCCAATATCAAATAACAGGCATGTATATCCTCTGAGGAAAGCAGAACTCTTTCATTGCTGAGGCAATGCTTCTGTTGCTGCTTTACGCAGTCAAGGACCCAGGACCAGCTGTGATTTACACACAATTTAAAGCAAAGAATCTTGGTTTTTAGTCAGACAGCCAAAACATGATGTCTTGGTATGGAAAGGAGGAACCATTTAATTGCAAACTTTTTTTTTTATTATTTTTACTAAACACCAGGTGCGGGCACACATGCAAAGCTCTAGAATTTTATATCCATCTTGAAGGTCGATAAACCTAAATGCCACACTTGTGCAATTTGTGACATAGTTATGTGCAGCCTAAACTGTCCATCTTTTCTATGTGTTTGGACCTATGGATGCATCTGAAAAGAAGCTTTCCATCTTGCAGGAAGGCAAGGAGCACCATGGCACCTCCTCCAGCGGCACCCTGGATAAACGTTAGCACACAGAAGATTGCCAGCAGCCATGAACAGCAAGGTAAAAGCTGCTGATGTGAACACTGCACCCGTAAGCACTAAGAACAGCTGACGGAACAGCACGTTCTTCTGACCCAAAGGAGGTAGGAAATGATCTTTGCCCGTAATTAGCAGTGAATTGTATGTTAAAATCCACTGATCTGCTGTCAACAAAATATGAGGAATGGCCTGAAAGTAGTGCCTCCCGTTTTACTATGTTGGCCCACAACAGCAGTGGATGTTGGTGGGGTGGCAGTAGAGGTAGAACCCTTCCACCTGTATCCCATTCCATGTTGTTGCCGTGTGACAGATGGCAGCAGAGGAGCACTCTGACATGAAAGTGCCGATTAAGCAAAGGTGTGTAATTGAATTATTCCGTGTGGGAAAAATGGCATGCACTGACATTCACTGATGCTTGCTGAACATTTCTGGAGACAAAACACTGGCTGTGAGCACAGTGAGGGGTGACAGTGCGTTTCAGCAATGGTGACAGTGGCAATGGTCACCTCCACTGGTGCAGAGGGTTACGAGTGTGGTATGCAGGCTCTTGTTCATGGCTGGTGAAAATGCAGAGCTCATGATGGTGAGAATGTTCAAAAGTAGTGTTTTGTAGCTGAGAATGTGCTCTATCAAATAGTGTGATCGTGCTCTTTGTAGCTGTTGTAGGTCCCATGAAAATGAATAGGAGGCATTGCTTTCCTTAGTGACCCAGAAAGTGTTCTTTAGTTAGAAATGCCAATCTCTCTCACTAGGATCAGTATTACCTGTATCAGTGACATGTGTCAGCACGCTTCCTCTGATGGGTGGGAGGGGAGTGGTGAGCACACCACTTCAGACTTCTTATACACTGAGATGCCTGAATGAGTGTTTAGGAATTTAATTCCATAGCCCCTAGCCACTTCCCAATCTCCCTCACTGAGTCCCCATCGCTGACATGGTACATGACTTCAGCCAACTCAGGTCAACTCGGCCAAGCTTCTTTTCCAAGCCAGCTGGAGAAGGACTATAAAAGCATTAGGACCTGCCGCAAAAAAAGGACAGCTTCCTCCAGGACCAAACCTGATCTCTTGGTTTTTGTATCTCTGATAATAGCCTACGTAAGCAACTGGCAACCTTTTCAACAAATCAAATATGTGAGCTGCCTTCTAACAAAACAAACATCTCCTGTCTGCCCAAGAGGGACATGATAACAATAGTAACATAAATACTTGAAAAATATGAATAATATCTTGCCAGTTTCCATTAAGATAAAAAATAAGTTTTATAAGACCAAAGGTAAATACAGGAAATGTTTGCATTTGAGAGGAAATGGGAGCAGAAAAGATGAGCCAAAATCATCTTTCAACTCTGTAATATAAATTGAATTACAGGAATACGAAACAGCAGCTTCAGTAAAGAGCAGTGACTCAAATTTTTTGACACAAGCAGGAAAAACGCAAAGATGCTGAGTTAAAGCAGATAAGGGGGTGAATCATAGCTGCATGAGTTGGTATGACCCGATGGAGATAGGTGGTTCTGATCCAAACCTCCTGAGGATGGCCCTAGAGTTAACTGAGCAAGGCTCAACCAAGAGTGCCTAGTCTGATACAGCCAGGACTGAGGGGGTCCAGCACCCTTCAGAGTAAGTCCAGGTGTTCTGGGTGGGCCTCTTCCCTAAACAATTTTATATAGTAACACAGAGGGTTATTGCTTTTCTGTAGCTGCAGCTGCATTGCTGCTCTGACACCCAAAGATGCCACTGCTGCCTGTTACCGATGGGTCTGAGGACTGAAATAACTCCTGATAAATCCACAGTGTGAGAAGAAAACTCTGCGAGGGGGCCAGTGAAGCTTGCCCAAAGCAGACTAAATTCTTTTTTTTTTTTTTTTATCTGCCCCCTTAGATCCATTTAACTACTTGGCTACCTAAAGAGGAAAAGATCCAGAAAACTGCATGGAAAAGACCTCCAGGGTTCGTATTGGAAACACTTCCCTAGTAATTTTTATGGATTTTTCAGCATCAAAATAATTCTAAAAATGTATTTGGTCCTCAGAAGGTCCTGCCTCAGGGAACTTTAAGCTGAGTAAGCAAACATGTGAAAACGCAGGCCGCTGAGTTGGGCTGCCCCAAGGTCCTCAAACTGCTTTGCTCACAGTTAAGCAATGTACTGCTGCTTGGCTTCTTCTGGACCAGCATCATCCCAGAGATCCACCCGCCGTGTCACTTTAAAGATGGGCTGCATGCTTTTTAACCACACAGGTGCTTGTCCTCGTCATTCTTCCATCTTGTGCACCAACTTACAGCCACAGCATTTTCTCAGACTTTCAATGAAAATACTTTTAAACATGCACAAGAGATCTCCAATAAAAAAGCAGATATTTTGTGAGGTACTTAGAGCCTTTTCTCAAACTCATTGTTTGCCGCAATGCGGTACAGTTTACCATGTTTGAAAGGGACAGTTTAGTTGCCCACATACTTGTAGGAGGGGATGACTTAGGTGTGGAAAGCTGAGGGGGGCTGACAGCAGTATTTAAACTTGACAAATTGTTTTAGATTACTTTCAGAGAGGAAAGAAAAGGGACAGAAACAGACCGTGCATGAGTTAGGCCACTTATTCTTCCTCCACCTCCACCTTTTTTACAGTATGTCCTGTGTGCACGTAGATGCCCAAATTAAGGGGTGCATGAAATGTTCATCAGTTGATCCCTATACTATGGGCTGCATTATTGCTTACACACAAACTTCTGTACCCAACCAGATACTGAAAATATACCCTCTGGTACCTCTTGGAGAGGTATGGCACGATGGTGCAAGTTGTTCTGCTTGACAGAACACCAGCATAGATAAATTGAAGCACTTAGAGCATTCTCAATACATAATGCCATGCTAGATTTTTCTTATTCTTTGCCCTAAAATTAATGACATTCATACGACCTTTACCTCCTTTCGTGCAGCTTTTGGTGGGACAGCAAATGCAGGCTGATAGTGCAGGGTTCAGCGGTGGAAAACCTATGGTTCCATTCATCGTCTTGTAGAAGCCAGCAAAGCGAAATGACAAGCGTGCCCAGTGAGCTATCTATCACGTGTCATTCGTCTCTCTGCGCTAAGCTAACTGTGAAAGATGTTACCCAAAGGAAGCATTTCTGGCACATGCCAGGAACAAAAAGCAGTTTGGGGCAAACAGTTGGCTCAGTCCTCCTCTAACAGAGGCTCCATTGGATCGAATGTGTGTGCTTACTCTTAGCACAGGATCAAATATGTTTTGCCATATTCACCATAGAAAACTGTGGGTCAGACAGGTGGTTATCAGCTCGGGCCTTAAGCAAGAGATGTAACAAAACTGTGCAGTAGTTGCTGTGTTGTGTACCAAAGGCTGACTAAGAGCTTGGTATTATCATAAGGTTCAAGGAGCCCTGGTTCTCTCCCTTTGGCCACCAGCTGCAGGACAGGAGCAAACCCCTCCAGCCCACGTTACTTCATCAGCAGCTTGAGGCCTAGCAAACCTCGGTGCAGCCCTACCCTGCTGCTGAACTGGAGGCAATCTGTGCTGATCTCCTCATCCTTGGTTTCTGTGAAGCTGATTAAGGTTGGGCTGTGACTCCAAGCTGTGCCACACAACAAGGTCACAGAATCGCAGAACTGTAGGGATTGGAAGGGACCTCTAGAGATCATCAAGTCCAACCTCCCTGCCAAAGCAGGTTCCCTAGTGCAGGTCGCCCAGGTAGGCATCCAGATGGGTCTTGAATATCTCCAGGGAAGGAGACTCCACACCTCCCTGCGCAGCCTGTGCCAGTGCTCTGTCACCCACACTGTGAAGTTCTTGCACATATTAGTATGGAACTTCCTGTGCCCCAGTTTTAGGCCATTTCCCCTCATCCTGTCCCCAAACACTATTGAAAAGAGATTGGTCATGTCCATTTGCCTCCTGCACTTTAGATACTTGTACACATTGATCAGATCTCCTCTCAGCCTTCTTTTCTCCAGGCTGAACAGACCCAGTCTCCTCATAATGGAGATGCTCCAGGCCCTTTACCATCTTTGTGGCCCTCCACTGGACTCTTTCCAGGAGGCCCCTGTCTTTTTTATACCGGGGAGCCCAGAACTGGACACAGGGCTCCAGCTGAGGCCTGACCAGGGCAGAGTAGAGGGGGAGGATCCCCTCCCTCGCCCTGCTGGCAATGCTCTTTTTAATGCACCCCAGGATCCTGTAGGCCTTAGGTTAGGATCATCGAATTATAAAGATCCTCCATCATATGGTATTAATGTGACCATACCAAAACTCGAGACACACAAGGGCTATTCTCTGCTTTCTCCACAGCAGATGGTATTGTGTATTTCTTATTGCTTTTTAGGCAAATCCTTTGCTTATAGGTGTTTTGGAGCTCACAACATGCTTGTGCTATGTGGTTAGCAACAGGAGCAATGAAACCTGTGTATGCCCAGCATCCTGCTCACTGCCTCTAAGACTGAAATCAAAAGGGCTTCGCCCACCTGTACTCCCCAGGCTATTGACATTAGGCCAATTAATTGCAAAAATGAGGAAAGAGTTATCACAGCTGATTTGTCCATCCGTGATGGAAAAGTAATATAACTCCCCCTCAAGAAAAAATTGTTAATACTGAAGAGGGCTTACAATTAACCAGGAAACGGAAGTGCAGTAGACAGAGAACTTGCATATAGTATTTTGCTGGACTTTAAAAGAAAACACATCAGTGAGGGAATTGTGGGAATAAAGGAAACAAAACCTGTATGGGGATTTAGTAAATGGTCCTTTGAAACTGCTTTTGACAAAATGAATGACAGTTTTGAAAAGCCCATTTTTTAAGATTTTAATGCTACATCAAACATGTCCTGTTACATCACATCACAAGTGAGGCAAGCTAAAGGGATGTGTCGTGGAGAGAGAGATGTCAGCCCAGAAATTGTGTACATTCGTACACAGTCTCTAATCCTGCACGGCTCTCTTTGCCATATGAATAATCATGAATAACATCAGCTGCCCTGCAAAAATCCTTGGAGTGCCCAGTACAGCTTAAATGCATGCAAGTAACAGAAACGAGCTCACTAATTGTTCACATTGTTTGTAAGAATTCACTTTTGTTCAGTTTGTGACACAAAGATGTTTTCAGGATTATGCCAAATACAAGCCTGTAAATAGCAGACATCATGCCTCTGAAAAATGGAACATTTTGAGGCTAAAGAAATGAAGAGAGACAAGGTACAGTAACTGTTCCAAATCCTCTGTTCACCCTTTAGCTGGAAAAAATGAAGTGGGACCAAATAATGTTATTTCTCTTCTCATCACCTAGCAACGCTCCTCTTGCTATAGGAACATAGCCAGTTATGTGGAAAAGAAAATGAAAGACAGCAGAATGACTCTGTCTGTCCCAGACAGTCCCAAGCATGCTCTAAGGTGACAGACACTGTGTGACACAAAGCACAATTAGCCTAATGGGCATTTACAGAGGCTCACAGCCTGTCATCTCTGCAGCCACGCTGTGCAGAATTCCTCCGACTGAGCTACCTAAATTCCTCATGACAGCTCAATAGCAACAAAATCTTGCACCTAAAAATAAACTAGGCACAATGTATCCTCCATGCTCTGCAAGTATGAATAATATTCAGAAGCCACCAAAGTGTCATTCCTAGAGATTCATTCACATTGTTGTACAGGCTGCCAAAAGGCACGTTTACAAAGTAGGAATAAATCAGAGATCAGCAGGTCCTCTTCCTGCTATCAGAGTTCAGAAAGCCACTCCTGCGTTACTTGCTTGTTGTTTCTTTTTTTAAGACAGACCGCTATAAAAATATTTCCTGTAAGCTAATTTCAGCAGCGAGAAATGAGCAGCAAAAACAAATAGCTAGCCACTTTTAGCAGTGATTCACTAAAATGCGACGTAGTCCTTCTGGACCGTGATTTGCGACTGAACCAAAATAGCAGCTAGGCTGGAGGCACTTAACGAAGTAGCTACCTTAGATGTAGGCTCCTAGTTCTCATTACAAGTCTGAAATCTATCTTTAATTTTGCTACGGGATAGAAGGGCAGAGTTTTCACTGAAAACGGTTCAGAGCAGTCATGTAACAGGCATATTGCAATATATCCTGCATGAATTTCTCTGTCTTCATAATATATAATGTGTCATGAGCCTCAAAATGTCAAGCAGGATTCACTGAGATACAGTATCAGGGGAGAGGGAAGAATATTTTTAAAAAAGTGTTAGTTCCCAGAGATACGTATTAGTAGCATGCAAGCAGCATCAAGCTTCTTCAAGAAGTCCCCCTACCCTTCCAGGTGGTTGTCTGCCAAAACACAAAGCCCTTTGCCTACCGTCTGCTTGAGAGATGAATTCTTAGGCTCCTTTTCAATAATTCTGTATTAAAGTCAAATCTAAGAGATGAGAAAACTTAAAAGCAAACAAAAAAAAATACCCACTGAATTGCAAGGTAATCTTCTGGAATCTCAGCCAGCCTGTACAATTTATGCGACACACGGATGACTCCCCCTTTTTTCTCATTCCATGCTCTCATGGACAGTGAATCGCTACTGCTCTCAGCACCTCAACCATTGTATTTATTCTGAACTTTGGCTTATGGCATCCTTTGGACAGGACAATCACATGGCAGAAATTACACACCTATCAGCTTTACGCCCTTCTGATTGGGAAATTAGTTCTCAGCCTAGCAGGAGTTAAAGGCTGCTGCTGTCCTGCGGTTAACACAGGATGGGGAAGCTGACAACCATAGGAATGCATTACCTTGGAAGAACTCCGATCTCCTGCTTACAGAAGGTAAGCTCCTGTTTAGCCCCAAGATCCTATCCAAGTGAAAGGCAAACACCTCGCTCATGTCAAGGGGTCTTTTGATGATGCCGCAGTGCCCTCGATTACAGGCAGCTTCCGTGGCGCTGGGACCCCTCTCGAATACTACCAGGACAGCTTTCTGAGAAGGCACTTCTCGGATGCTCTCTATCCGGGAATCTGCCAGCATACGCATGCTTAGGATGTCTTCTTTGCTCAGCCACGAGGGAGAGCTCTCGCTGTAAATCCTGATGTTGCTTTCCTCAGCGTGAGGCTGTGCCTTAATCCCTCCAGGTCTCTGGTGCCCCCTCTCCCTGACAGCCATTTCTTTACGCCGGTGTTCATCCAGCTGGTGCTTTCTTGCCTCCAGAGCTGTTGCTGCTCCCATTGCACCCGCAGCGTGTGTATCGCTCCCCAGCTGCTGGACAAAGCTCTCTTCCTGGCCAGGGAAAGCAGCTTTTGGAAAGTGCTGTCCATAGGACAATGGGACTGTGTGTTTCTTCCTGCGCTTTGGCTTCACTGTGCCTCTGATATTGGCAGGTTTGCTGCGCTTGGACCGCAGGGTGATGTAAACTACGTTGGGTGGCACCGAGGTCCCATTGCCACCCAGCTGGGGTTCCTGGAAGCTGGGTGGTGACAGGCTGCTATCCAGTGGAATGCCCAGGAAAGGAGTTTGAGCTGCATCTTGGAGACTTCTGGAAGTGATCTTTTGGTGTCCTCCTTTATGTTGGGGTAAAATGTGACCCACTTGACTGACGAGGAATCCCACGTAGATGACACAGGCAGTGCCCACCAGCAGATTCCTCCTTGTCCTCGGGCGCCTGCAAGTCCACAGCCTCAGAGCCCGTGGGGAGCACAGGCAGCAAATAAACAAGTTTTTGATTTTACCTGGCTGATCAAAGAAGGTCATTTCTCCAGTGAATCCGCATGATGAAAACAGCATAAAGGCTTCCGTACGTTCCAGCCAGGATGATGATGCATGATTTCCCTTCCCTGTTTTCTATTTCTCCTTTTCCAAAAAGCTTCCAGCATGGGTGATGGACAGAGGCTATGGATACGCCTGGGAAAGTATTTAGCGCTAAGGATGCTGACACTCCACCTCTACAAGCTGTTAAATTCTTATCAGCCACCGCAGGGCAAGTGATTGGCTTCAGGGAATGAATGGAGCCAGCTACGTAAGCCAAGTTTACTGACTTGCAGCCTAAAATATCTGAAGTTTTCCTTCACAAACTGCAAAAAGAAAAGAATTAATTGTGCCATTTTATTACTTGCATTCAGCGCCTGTGGCTCTGTATTTTAAGACAGAAGTTCTAGATGAGACAGTATGCATCTAGAAACGTGCCAGAATACATCTTTCACTTTCTAATCACAATATAAGTTAAACACCCAAATCATGAAATACAGGCTCAGTTTGCAATCTCAGCTAGCTGTCTTCCAGCATTTGAAGAAAAGCTTGTCAAACCCAGACCATTATCATCTTTTTCTTACGAGTCAGAGTGTTTACTGAAACTTGTGTTATAGAAATGCTGTAAATTATACATTAAGCACCAATAATTGTAGCAGTTAAATATGCATATATTCACTAACACAAATACAAAGTAGCAGTGCCAAACTGCCGTAGTTTAATGCGAATACTGCTCACATAATTCAATAACCCACATTAAAGATGAAAGATGGTTAATTCTTTACACTCTTGTGAAGTCATAAAATAGGATCTAGCTGTAGCTTTTCAAATAAAATGACAGTGGCTTATACATCCTTTCAAAGAAACAAAGAATAACTGCATATTACATACTTATTGCTATAAAAGTATAAAACCTCTTACCTACTCAGCTTGATTCATCCTTTGTTCTGGTAAACTCCTTAGGTTAATAAAAATAACTTAGTGAAACTGACGTCCTCAAAGTGTTCTAGCACATATTTCATTTTTAAGTATAGCTCATATTTTATGTATTTCCTTACAAGCTAAATGCTGCTTGGAACTTAACTGCACTGAGAGGGTGTTTGCATACGAACTGCAATAAACTTACATGAACCTCACGTTATAAAAAAAAAAAAAAAAACTCTCTTCTATTTTAAATTCTGTAATGAAAAGTCCTGTGAAGTATGTGCCTTCCAAAAGTACATTCCATCCATTTCTAACTCCTGAGGGCCCTCTAGCGCACTGCACGCAGACGTACTGAAGAAATGCCCATTTTCCATGGTTTGCTGTTTTTCAGAAGGCTCTCTGAATTTTGGAACATTTGAGAATCGTGTGTTCTTGTGACAAGAAATGAAGAACAGAGTGGACTCTAAAATGCTATTAATCAGGAGTGTTTGCTGTTTGTGCTTTCCAAGATGAGGCACAGCACAGCCACTGCACAGACAGGAGAGTCGAGGCAGTAAGAAGTCACGAGCTTGTGCAGAACTGAGCAGTGAGACAGTGGCAAAGTTACAACTTCTGCCTCCTTGCCTGGTCCAAGTACAAAATAATAAAATGTATATGCTTTCTGCAACTTGAGCTAACAGAGACATTCCCTGCTCCATAATTAACACCCTAAGGGGATCATTTTTTAAGGAAGAGGTTTATCTTTCAGAAGGGTCTACTTTGAATTATAAAACTTTGAGTGGATTTTTGTCACTGGCCATCACTTCCCTTGTTATCTAAATATGCACTATCAAGAATTTCTCATCCTTGGCAATTCCTAGGAAGAATCTTCATACCCTGCTTTTTCCAAGCCTGAGTCCCTGGAGGAACAGAGATGGTAAGAAATCTCTCTGGCAATTAAACCCTTCTCCCTTTTTTTAGTTCAAATTCAACTGGAGGGATGTATTCCCCCCCAGAAAAAAGATCAGTTCAAAAAGCTCCAGACAAGTTTGTTGATAATGCCAGTATAGGCACAGCCAATGTTGCTTAAAATTTTGTATACTTTAAAGGAGTTGCCTTACATGGACATTATTAGATCAGCCTTACATGCTGGAGGGTCCCACTGACAGATGAATGATCATTAGCCAGAGGTAGCAGCTGTGTGCCCCTTAGACCAACAGAGACCGTAAATGGCTCACAGCGAGAACAACCTCCTATGTTCCATTTAATAGCAGTGCAAAGTGCAAAATATCAGCAGATTATGTGGGTAAATCAGGGCATAGAGTATATTCGTACATACACATGAAGTCCTTTGAAAGGCCCACGACAGGCCTCCCACTTTAAGGATAAATAACGGGAAGTAAACAAACCATTTAGTTACACCTTCTGCATTCTGTTTAGGCTTGCTAGTCATTTTGAAAGCAATCAACGACCTGTCCATGGCAATCAAGCAGTTGTCAAACACAGTCTGTTCCAGTTCTAACAGCTTTCCTGTGGTACGGCATTTCTTTTAAATTCTGTAACCTATACAGTCGTCCTACAGCAATTCTTTAAAGATTATCTGGAGAAAGTTATAAAAGGATACGGGGTATTTTTTTTCTTTCCTGATTTCCTTTGTACCCTAGAAACTAAAATGTGGTGTACCCACTGATGTACAGTGTTGACCCATGAGGATTTATGTGATTACAGTATTTCCTTCATTTTCATGTTCAGAAAACTCTTTCTTTAATGTCATCCTGTTAAATTCATTGGAATGGGCAGTTGCATGAGTTCAAGTACATAGGATTCAGCATCTTGTTAATTTTACAGACACTTGCCTCTAAATTTCGTATCTAGATCTTTAAAAGATCCATATTAAGATGTTATTTTTTTCAGCTCTTGTGTGCAGCTCCAGTGTCCTAGTTGATTTCACAAAATAATCAAGACTGGAATGGCTATGGACTTGTTTGGAAAACAAACTTTTTCTTGTGTTCCAGGAAAGAGAATAACATGTTTGTTCTTCAGGCTGGTAGTATTCTTCTTTCTTGCATCACTACTAACCCAAAGCTGCATCAGGGCACAAAAGTGAGCCGAAAAGGTACTTTCCCCCCCAGCACAAAAAAAAAAAAAAAAGAAAAAATCAAAAAATCCAGAGTATTTTTTGGAAAGAACAGACTGAACTATGATAGCTGTCTCATCAAACACTGGCCAAGGTTTTCACACCTATACTTAGCCTGTAATGTCAGTTAGATCCTCTATTTATTTCTTGCTGTAAACTATTTTTGTGGTGTTGCCATCAGCGTCCATTAAAGTCACTTCTTCTCACGTCTCTTCTTTATATACCCATGTTCCACAGCCAGTGTTATCTCTTCCTAAGTTTAGGGGCACAGGAATATCATAGCTAATACTAGACAACAGCAATGGATGGAAGAGGGGAATTTAAGAAGCAGTTTCTAGCTCTTTTTATTCCTAGGCACAGATTTGAGGACGTAAATGAACAGCTGAACTACACATGTGGAGGTTTTTATTTCATTTTAGCTTCTGACACAAACCTCCACCAGTGCCTTTGTTTGTAGATGACACCAGATCAACCTGTATCTGTGGGAAGCACTGCTACCCAGGGTGCTGCGGAAACCTATGGACTCTGGAGCAGCTGGCGATCAGCACTGCAGCCGATCTGCCTTGTGGACAGCCTGGCCAACGTGGGCAGGAGAGCAGCGTCCCTGGGCAGCATCCTTCTGTGGGGACTGAGCCAGCGACCACAAGTCACGAGCTCCTGTGCCCTGACTGCTGTGCCGACAAACAGCACTGTCCAGGTACTTAAGTACTCGGCTCCGTTCTCAAAGTCTCTGAAAATGGGTTGATGTAACCAAACAGTTGGAAATAACAAAAATTCACTGGGCTACACCTGTGACTGCAGACGCATGACGGCTAAGCTGTCTCCATAGAGACGTCCTGGCTCTCGTCTCCCAGGATGAACAGAGGTGCAGGTTAAAATGGCTGATGGACGGGGCAGGCCTGCCTTTACGGGGCCTGTGGGATGGGAACTTATGCTGCAAAGAAAAAAAGCTGCCATTATGGGCAATGCAGGCTTGATTTTCAAATTAGGAAGCACTGGTGTGGAAGGCTGGTGCTGTGCTGTTAAGGAGGTCAATCTGAGCTGGCATCTGGAAACTGTCCTCTGAGAGGAGGGAGACAAATGTTTGCTTCGTTACTAAACATGCTGACTAATAGTCCATGCTACGGGTCAAATCCTTACAGGGAAATGGGCAAAAACCTCCTTGACATTTGTGCCAACAGACTTTTTCGTCACTCGGGTTTGATTCGTGAACAAGATGGGGTCTTCCAGGAGGAAAAGCGACAAGTACAGGACGTATTCTGCGCTTAGGGAAACGAAATGAAACGCTGTGAGCTGGCGGCTCCACCTGGGCTGCGCCCCGCNAGGGCAGAGCCGCGCTGAGGGCTCCGGGGCGGCAGGGACCGCGCGGAGGGGGCGCGGGGCGCCTCGGAGCCGGCTGCGGGGAGGGCCGCTGGGCCGCGGAAGTGAGGCGGGGGCACGGCGCGGGCCGGGGAAGCTCCGCCGCGCTCTGCTCGCTGGTGTTCCGCCTAATGGCGGCCTCGGAGGCGAGGGCAGCCTGCTGCGTGTCGTGGCTGCCTTGCGTGCGTGTTGGTGTAAATAGGAGCAAAATGTGGCTGCGTGGTGAGCTGAGCTGCCCGTTTTTCCTCGCTGCCTGATAGCACTTAGTGAAAACACCGCCTGAAGAATGGCTTTCAGAAAGCATTCGTCTCAGGGAAGAGGAGAAATGCTGGTCTGCAGCCTTGCTGTCAGTTGGGAAGCAGCTGCAGTGCCAAGGCACTGACAGGAGCCTCTTAAATGAAGCTGGAAGTACCCGCCCTTAACAGCAAATGCCACAGAGGAGATGTGCAAATGAGCGGTGTGAGATGCGGTCTCTAAAAACACCAGCTAAATGGACAGGAGCAGCCTCAGATTTTGCCAAAGTTGTGGGCCCACCTTGTGGTGGAAGCTCTCAAGGGCATGCTTCTTGCTTGCGGGGCTGTTGGTAAAGCTTGCAGCATCGTGTTGCTGTTGCTGCAGTAATTGAGCATCATAATTCATTGCCTCTCAGTGTTAAGGAGCACAGGTGTGTGCTTCTGAGGAAAGAGTGAAAATACAGAACACAAACTTGCAGTGAGGTGAACCATTGAGGTTAGTGGGATAAAGCCAGTGTATACCAACAACACTGTGCTTAGTCTGCAGCACAGAAACCCTGAGATACCCTTCAGTGAGGGTTGCTTGCTGAAGAACTCCTTTCAGTCCCTGAGTGTTAGATGCAAACACTGTGTTCTCACATCCTGGCAACTTCAGCAGTTGCCCTGCTGTGCTGTTTGGTAGCTCTAAGCCATTGGAGACACATAAGCTGTTCATCTGGCAGTTACAGGGTTGTAGAGAACAGAAGAGGTTTTTCATGAACCCTGTGAAACTCTGAACAAGACAGAGGTTAGTGCCCAAGCATGTGCAAAGAAGTGCAGTCTGTTTAATGCTGTGTACGAGTTCATTATTTGCTCTTGACACTGGACCAAACCATCATAGAGTAATTTTATTTGGAAGGGACCTCTGGAATCATCTGGGTCAGCTCCCCGCTTAAAGCAGTGCTATGATGGAGGCACATCAGGTTGCTCCAGGCCTTGCCCAGCTGAACATTTTCTTGAAGTCATTAAAATGGAGTTGAAATTTGGCCCTGATGTTTACCTGAATTTGGAGATCAAGTGCTCAGAACCTGGGAGAGTTGCAGTGTTTTCATCAACCTGAATAATCCCTGCTCTTTCTCAATTAATTTAAAGTTGTAGGGTTTGTGTCATAATTCTAGTTTTCTCGTTATGCTGCTGTCTTCACTGTACACAATATAGAGATTTTAGAAGATAAAGACAAAATTATCTTGCGCTGCAGTACACAAATTTTCTCTTAGTGGATACAAAAATGAAGTATTTCTAAAGCAACATTTTTCTGTATGTTAACAAAATTGAAAAGGCTGATAAACCACTTTGAGTTTGAAATAATCTTAATATTTTACATGTTTAAGGGCTTATACTCACCTATTTGAAGGCTAAAAAATTGAGTTCTGTGTTCACAGAGGTGCAGTGTCATCAGCTTTATTTCTGTGTCTTTAACAGCACGGAGGTTTTCATGTGCAAAAGCCAGCTCTTGTGCCTTGTCTGTGGAATGCATTTAATGTATTCACTGTGAGTCAAGTCTGATGGCATGAAGCCTTTATCTATCTTAATCCATTCTTGTGGTGTTGCAGTGTTGCTCAGCCTGTGAATCCAGTCTTTGAAGAAATCCCATCATGATTACTTTCACTGCACAGTGTCTTCAGGCCCCAGGCAAAACGTACTTTACACAAGTCTTAAATATAATAAAAATCACCTGGAGGAGGTTATCCTCTAAATAGGCAAGAAAGACAAAGAGTAAAGGACGGAAAAAGAATTACGACAAATTGCAATACCTGTGCTTTTGTACATTCGTGGTATGTCTTCTAGATGTCATCTGTGTTTTTGTAAGTATTTAAGGAAATAATGGGAACGAAAAAAGTTCAAAGAGACAACAATACAGAAACTAAATGGTAATAGTACTTCTGGGACTGAACTTTTCACCTGCTAATACAAGTAAATTAATTTCAGCCAACACTGATGACTCTGCTGAAGCTCAGATGAAAACACAGCCTCAGCAGATGTGGTTCTCAGTGTCCTAAGGACTCCAGAGAAGGTGGGGCTGGGGGGTTAAGCAAGATGAAAGGATGTGCTGCAGCTCAGCTCTTCCTTTCTGCAGAGTGTAGGCACAGCACCCCTTAGCAGATTTGGCAGGATCTCCACCATCCTCTTCTAGCTTTTTCCCTCCAGACAGCACTCAGTTCGCTTGCACTGGGGAATCTCAGTCTGCACTGGTCTGTCATTACAGTCAGCATAAGCAGTGTTACAGGATTGTGTACCTCTATGAAAATGCCCCTTTATACTCACAGAGTAACGCTACCCTTGGTTGTTTTTAACAGTGAAAATCTTTCATTGAGAAGACACCCCAGAATGCAGGATAAACAGCCATTAAATGTCTTACTGCAAGTTAAATATCTTATTGCAGGTTACATTTCCAAGTGTTTTCCTATATGTGGTAAGATTATGTTGCAAGGATTGTGTTACAGTTGTCTTCAGAGCTACCTTTTCTGTCAAATCCCTATCAAAAGTATATATGGGGCACTTTTGTTGTGCGTAAGCTCAAGATGAATCTTCCACTAAAAGAACAAATGAGGTTACTCTGGGATGAAAAAAATCTTTATCTACTCAACTGTAGTTCTGTGGAATGTGAGAAGAAGCTCTAGAGACAGCTTCTCCTTCTGTAACCCTTGGAAAAAGATGAACCTTTGTTCATGCTTTGCATCAACTGGAGCAATTGTTGTGGTTTCCTTGTGATCCTATCTAGAGGCCACTATGACATCTGTAGAATCTCTGTGCCCGTTCTTGACTTGCAGGCAGAAGGGGTTGCAAAATGCTGTAGCAGGTTCTCCCAGTACAGGTTTTACCTGATTTTCTAATCCCTGCTTTTTTACACACCCCAGTGCAACTTGTTTGCCTGCAGGAGTCAGGGATGTCACGACAGAGCAACAAGGTTTCCCTGACAAGGTCAGGGATGTCTCACTAAGCAACAAGGTTTCCCATTGGTCTCCCAGGTTCAAATCTTCATAACCTTGGAGTGCATCTCTGCATTCGTGGTGGTGGATGTTTTCAAACACACTGTGAAGCTGATCCCACATCTGTACTTACGTTGCACGTGATTACATGATTTTATGGCATTGGATTCTGTGGTATACTTGGCAGTTCTTTCCAACTTCTGAGGGACTGAAAACTGGGCTCCTTTAAGTTGCAGGTGTCTGAACTAGATTGCTACTACTTAATGCTCTACATGTTTAATTCTGCTCTTTGATTTCAGAATCTGTCAAGACCTGCAGCAAAACAACTCTACAAATTGTAAAGAGACACCTTCAGAGCAAAAATGAGCATCGAGAGGGTTTACAATACCTTCAACGTCAGCAATGGAACAGATCTAGCTATTGGATTCACCTCTTCTACAGTAGCTGTTCTTCTATTTGGGACAAATTTTGTGCCTGTTAAAAAATACGATACTGGTGATGGTAAGCTTACTTAGTTTTTACTTTTATTTTTATTATTATTATTGCTAGTTGGAATAATATTTTACCAACAAATGCAAATGTTTGTATCGATAGGTTTATAAATATCAATGTAGTCTTGATCTATGTTTTAATTTTGTTTCTACTGCTGGAGTATAAAGCTGTAATGTTTTTGTTCAGGATATGGTAACTCTCTTCTTGTGCACTTTAAGAATGATTTCATGAGCATTTCCCAACACAAAGTGAAATGTCCTTTCTTCTGCCATTGTGGGGATTCTCAAATACATGCAGTGTTATTTGTATGGTTAAAGCTGTTGGACTTCGGAGTATTGCCTTTCAGTTGTGGACCTAAGATAATAAAAAAAAAAAATCAAAAATGGAAATTTTTTACCTTTTACTAGTAACTCAGTCAGAGGAAACATCACTTCTGTTTTCTTAGAAATTCCTTAGGATTTTAGCACTTCATAATGGTAGATCCATGTCATATTGCATGTTTACATGAAGTGTAATCAATAACCAGATCCACAGAGGAGTGAGTGTACCATTGTGTTATTGTAATATCAGCATCTGCATTGCAGACTGGATGCATTCTCTTTCTCTTTTTTTTTCTCTCATACAGTCCTATCAGGACAAGGCTAGCTTATAGAAAAAGTCTTAGCTCAGCTGGCATGAAGTTAAATGATCTGCTTAGTTGATCCTTAGAGATTCTATGAAGGTAGGAGAGATCTGTCCAAACTTTGTCATCTTCAGTGTTCTGGATTAGTGAGTTGAGCCCTGAAGGAGTTTTGTCTTGTTCAGTCATCTGTGCCAGCTGCAGCTGGGGTGATGGGAGACACTAGCAGTAACTCAATATTGTCTTTGTCAGAAACCTGCCAGAATTTTCATGCATTTGAGAATCGGGCCCTGTGCAACCTTTGCCCAGCAAAAATGTTTTTTGTGTAGAGAGTGCATCGCTGGGAATAGGTTGATGGTATTCTAACAACCCACCCTAAAATACATCCTTCGAATATATCGTAACATAGTTCCCTGAACTTCACAAAGGTGGTGGCAGTTTCATTTTTTTTCTATATTAAACAGTATGTTCAGAGGGAGGAGACTCACACTTGCAGTGTTCTACCAGTTCTCTCTTGTGTGCATTTCATTTTTCCGTAGGCATGTTCTTTCAGTGGATTCTCTGTGCTTCCATATGGATAGTTTCTTTGATGGTCAATTTGATCCAGAATTGTCCTCGGTTTTGGCCTCTTGCTATGGTTGGAGGCTTCGTGTGGGCTACAGGTAAGAGTTCCAGTCCTTGAAGCACAAAGTAACCCTGACTCGTCACAAAAACAGTGACAAAAGCTTTCCCATAGATAAGGTGGTTATTCGTCTTTTTTAGTCTTGGTAGTAATGGAACTTTATCCTTAGAGCAAATATTATGGTGAATAATAATGTTGCACGTGCTGGATTGCCCTACTTAATGCCTCCAGCTTTTTACTTTATGAGCAGCAAAGTCACCCCAAAAATAACTTCTAAAATTATATTGAGGAAAAGTCCATGTCTTCATGTATTTTTTTTTTAAAAAAACACCATTGCTACTAGCTTGTAATTGCCTAAATTATGTTCCCTTCTGAATAGTCTCAGACTAAATGGAAAGCTAAAATACAGAAGACCACAGCCTAGTTTTTAATGGATTTTAATGTTGGTGTTGTGAGGTTTTTTTGTTTGTTTGTTTGTTTTTTGCTTTTCAGGCAATGTCACAGTTGTCCCTATTGTTAAAACCATAGGCTTAGCTCTTGGTCTTCTGATATGGGCTTCTTTTAATTTGCTGACAGGCTGGGCAAGTTCACGGTGAGTATTTTTAATCACATGTTATTAATGGTTCTATTTCTTTGTTAATAACTGCAGTGTAAATGCTGTCACCAATAAAGAGGATTTATCATATGTTTTCTTTGCCAGTGGAAGGCATTCAGGTTAATTATTTTATCTTCTTGTGTTTCCTTTGCCTCAATAGAAAGAAAAATGCCCAGTCAGGTTCATTAACATAATTGAGTGAATAAATAATGTGTTTGTTTACATAAAACTAGAACACTGTCTTCTGCAGCATGGGCTGATAAAATAAATTGAACTAACTTTGATTGTTAAATACCCAGATTCAAAAAAATCAATTTCAATTAAATTGAATACTTTTTTCTTAATAAATGTGACTTTTTGCAAGCCAACTCAAGCATCCATCCAATATTGCTAATATAAACTTAAGCAGAATTATTGCTGTGGGTAAAGATTTTCAAGACTGGGTTATAATTTCAGTGTTTGATATGCAGTCAGGGCAGCTAAGAGTAACTAGTTAAATATTGCAGATTTGGTTGGTTTGGAATTGACCCAGAGGAAGTATCAAGACCAGTCTTAAATTATATTGGAGCTGGACTTTCACTGTTAAGGTAAAAACTTATTGATTAATTTTTGTGACATAAAATATATTTTATAACCACAGGAACAATCTGACCAGTGGGCAAATGTATTGAAATATTTCTTGCAAACTGATTTACTGCAGAATTCATGAGTTGACCCTACCTAGCTTGTCAGTGTTAGATTTTTGAACTGAAACATACATGTTTTCCAGTACCATGGTGAAATTGTTATTCATAAACATAGGAGTTCACGTTTATGCTGGTAGGCATGATCAAGGCAAAGCTGTGGTGTGGTCATCTCCCTAGCCACGTTCTTCAAATGATTCACTTCAGCCAGAACTTGAGAGTACTGAAACAAACTAGAAAAAACTGGGTGAGAAAATCACTCTGACTTAAGGCAGTTCTCAGTCCAAGTCCTTCCCCTTAACCCTAGAATAGCTCACCTTTAGAGTCTTCATTTCTTGTCGTTAGCAGCTCCCTGTCCACCTTGCTTCCAACAGCTCCCCAACAATGGCTTCCTTTGGGATCTTCGGAAGAATTTATGATTTTATTATTGATTTATTATTTGTGTAAGTGCACGTTTCGGTCGAAACGTAGGGTAAAGGTGATCTTTGTTAGATATGGTCCTTATTGTCTGTGCTTCCCAGCTGGTTGGCCAAGGAAGTCTTTCCAGGATCAGAAGAGTGGCCCTAAGTGCAGGGGCAGTAGGCTTGCCGTAAGTGTGCTAAACAACTGACACACAAAATGGCCCCCAAAAATTCAAAAATAAGAGGGTCGAGAACATGGAGAAAATGGAGCTGATTCTTGGTTGTTATGAGAGAATTGCTTACTTACACCCATGAATAATTTTGTTTCCATTCTTCCTCTTTCCTGAGAATCTCTAGCTTTTTACCCACTGCCGTTACATGTAGTGCTTGATTTTGAGAGGTACTCACAAAACAGTAGCAGTGCTGTTATTCCTATCTGATGAGTTCATTCAGCTCACCAGCTGCTTCCTGCCTGTTCCTGAGATATCACAAAAAAAGCAATCAACAAGGAAAGAGACCCTGACCAGACAAGTTTTCCTGGCAAGCTCCACAAAGCATGTGTATGTTGTTCTTCAGAGCTCGGAAGCATTTATTTCATTTTAGCGTCCTGTGTGGGACCTGTACATGTTGACCTAGTCCCTCTGGAGGAAGCTGCCATCTTTTTTTGCCTGTCCTTCATGCCTTCAGCGGGAGATAAGTCACTCTTCAAATGGAGGCATGGGCTATATGAGAAAGAATTTGCAAAACATCAAAATATCTTGCTTAAAAAATAATTAGAAAAACATAGAACTTGTCATTCTGATTCCACACATTTGCCTGATTTCTGGGAGCTGGGGGTAAAAGTTGTAATGTTCCCCTTTCATCTTCATTTCAGTCAGTGCACTGGAGCACCACTGAGCAATACCCCCTTCTCCTTCCTCCTGTTCATGAGGCCTTGTACGAGCAGTGTTCTCCCACTGGCTTGTGATAGAAGACTGAAAATTACTAATTTTCCTTGAGCACAAATCCGACTCTGTGAACGTTTAAGTTGCTCTGTGTAGACTTGTGCAGATGTTTGACGACGTGTGGTATAGTACAGAAGGGCACTGTTAACTAACACAACCATTGCTAGCATGTGGCTGTAGCTACACACCACAGAAAAGACACATTTCAATCCCATTATGTAGAAGATAGGACTATACAGACTAAGACCAATCTACTTGTTTACTTCTGCTTAAGTGGTTTGTTAAAACTGTGCAATTGCATTGTAAAAAATGTATTGAAGTGAATCTAGGATAGTAATGAAAATAGTGATAGGCCTCCAGCTATACCTTTTGTCTCTGGACTGTAAATGTTACATCCTCGTGATCTGCCTTGTGGTATTCATTGGTGTATTTTTCTCTTCTGAGTGCTGTCATATTTCTTTTTATAAAAACTGAAGTGCAGAGTTCTTCAGCTTCACTTGAAGCCACGCCATTACTGAGGGAAAGTGTAAGTACTCTGCAGTCGTTATTTTACAGCAGTGAAAACGTATAGCCATTTAATAACAACAACAAAAAAACTGCTTGATGTTAACTCATTTTGTTAAGATTTATGGTAAACCATGTAAATATGCATTGATTTTAGGTAATTTGTATATTCAGTCAAACATGAGCAACTGAAAAGGCTTTCCCAAGTGTTCTTTCTCAGCTTTATGACTTAGAAGTCCTTATGTAATAGATATTGTGTATGATTTGGAAGCAATTTTAATTAAAACTTAACTATAACAGCAGGAGAATGCTTAGAGGGAAGGCAACAGAGCATTCAAGTCTTATCCACCAGATTTTTGCCACATTACAGAACCAGAAAACTCAAGTCCCTGATTGTCAGCATTGGCTGTGGCAGTGGTTGGAGACCGGAGGCAGGTGTCAGGTTGGCTGGCACTGCTTAAGGGGTCCAAGGTCTGCAGTAGCTGGAGAAGAATAGCTTCCACTGCCATTTCCTAGCACTGCCCTTGCTCTTGTAGGTCAGTGATGGACCAAAACTCAATTGCTGCCTTAACATAGAGCCCCTCAGAGTTTTCTAGCTGTGCTGGGTGCTTTCTAGAGGCCCCAGTCAAGCAGAGCACATTACAGAAGCAAATCTGCTGGATTAGAGTAAAGAATTGTTGCAGTTTCTTTACGTTGCAGACATTTTCTCTGTTTGCAAATAGTCCTCATGTTCCAGAGCTAGCAACTAAAAGCAAAAACGCATCATTGATTTAATCTGTAGATTTTATCTTTCATCAAATTTAAGGAAGGACAAGTTTTGAAAGGCAGACCTGCATGCAAATTTCATAAACAGTAATGAGTGCTCCGTTGTGCAATAAACCCAAAATCCATAGCCAATCACTTACAAACTTTGAGGTAGATAGATCCAGTTATTACTGTTTGGTTTATTTCCGAAATTATTTCTCTTTTTTTTTTTATTCCAGAATGTTTATGTAAATTCCTTTTGTTTTTCCTTCCATTATCATTTTCGTAGAGCAAAGTTGCTCTATTAATGCAATATTTGAGATGTTGTTTTCTTTTTAAAAGGAAGAAAACAGGATTGGGTAAAAACTCTTAATTTTTCTGCAGTCTATTAATGCTTCTGAAGATACCTCTGATGACTCCTGGGTGAACAAACTTTCTCCAGCAAAAAAAAGATTTGTGTAAGTCACTTACAGTTCTTTTACTGGTGCAGACCAAGTGGCCAGAGAAAGTGATGGAACACAGAGTAGGAACAGAATTTGTTTTGTGTTTTTCTTAGCATTGTCATGCGCTAATAACTAATATTTTTTAAAATAATAGTATAATATGAATATCTGTATAAGAATGGCTGCTCGACTAGTTGGATAATTTCTTTTCAGTGTTCAGTGTGCTTTACCTTACCAAAGAACAACATTTGCAGAGTAAACAGCAATAGCAATTAAGTTGCAATTAAGTTGCAATTAAGTTGTATTAATTGTCATTAATACGAACTGCAGGCTCTTGAGACAGGAATTGTCTGTATTGCTTGGCCATGGAGTACAGGAAAACTAAGTTACTGGTTTGTACAATTCCTACTAAGAAATAAAAACATGCTCACATATCATTTTTATGGAATTGCTAGCAGTTTTCTTGGAGGTATTAAGTGTATTATGTACTTCCCTAGTTAACATTAGTCTCTTTTCTCTTTCTTTTGCTCTTTTTAAAGAGGGTGTAGCCTAGCTGTAGTGGCTGGAATACTCTACGGTTCCAGTTTTGTACCAGTACTTTACATCAAGGACCATGGAAGAAGAAATGAAACTATATATGCCGGAGCAAGTCAGTTTGGTAAAGGCTGATAGGTCACTTCTACTTTATTTCATTATTGCATTGTGGTCTTCTGCTTCCATAAAGGCACAGAGTGAAAGTCTTTGTACTGCTGGAAATACCGTGACAACGTACCAGCTCTGCACTATGTTACATGTTGTTAAGTTGTTGTTATCATAATACTAGCACTCCCTTGTTCCCAGAGGTGACTTACACCATTAAAAGAACCGTGGGAAACAGCCCAGAAGATACCAGATTTATCTCAGTTACTGTGAAATGTAGCTAACACTCTCAAAATACTAAGTTCATATGTCAGGAACTTGAGGGGCAAAAGCTCTGTCAGTTGCCAGTTGAGTACGCTAGTAAAGTAGAAGGTTGAACTCTCCTGATGAGCAGAAGAGAGATAGAAAGGCTTAAGTAATTAAAACCACGTTGTTTTTTGAAGGAAACGTTTTAATGATTGAGTATAATAGCCAATTTCAGACAACATTTCTCAAGAAACATTTTCCTTAAGATTTAGTATGTAATCTAGCAGGTAATAGCAGTGGCAGTTTGAGGGCAACATGCACACAGGCAGAACAGTGTTGCCATTAACAAACGTTTATTGTATGACATACAATTTCTCTTGAATACAGCAGCTCATAGATTCCCAAACTAGATGAAGCAGGTATTATTACTGCCGCTGCCTTTCCTGGTGAGGACTTGGAGGTCCAAGGAGACAGAGGTCACCTTACTACATGCTTCAGCTGTACCACCTTGGAAATGCTCTATTTAGCACCTACCAAATCTGTAAAGGATTTGTTATTGTTAATGATTGTAGTGGTCAAAATTGTGATGCATTCTCAAAGATAAGCAAGGAAAACAAATATGCCGTGTTTATCATCCATGGAATGTGCAGCTGTCTTACTTTTAAATGTGCAACATAAACAAGGCTGTATACAGGAGTGCAAATGTAGATGGTTAGGAGAGGATGTAATTCTGTAAAACCACTGCCCCTCAGTTTTGTAGCCTCATCTAAGGATTTTTTTAATATTTTTTTATAAATTCAGTAGCTTGACTAATAGAATTACAAAACGAACTCACAGAAATGTGTAAAAGGTTATGATAGGTGCTCGAGTCAGTGCAGCATTTAGTTCACATTTAAAATGATATGTATGACCAAATCCATCCACAGTCAGACTGTTAGACACGTTAATCATAACCACAATTGAATTGGAATTGTTAGCAGTAGCGTCTTATATATTTTTGTTCATATGAATATAATCAGTGAAATAAACTTAGTTAAAAGTAATAGCTGCTGTTTTAGGCTAACACAGTTTTGCAATTTTTCTTTCAGATTTGGATTATGTTTTTGCACACTTCAGTGGAATATTTCTTACAAGTACCATCTACTTTTTGATCTACTGTGCAGCCAGGAAAAACAAGCCTCATGTTTATCCCCAAGTCATACTACCAGGTATGACTGTTAAAGTAGCACTTAATCACTGTTAGTTAGTTCTTCTGACCTTTTTGCAGTGATGAATTCAAGCTATGTGCTAGAACTGTAGTTAGCCTTTGAAGTCCCTTCATTTGACTTCGTCTGTTTTGAAAGATCACTCCTATTAGGTTGATTAAGGTTAGAAAACAAACTTGATTTTGCTCTGATCAGAAATGTGACATTGCATGCATGCAGTGGGTTGGATTGTGAAAAACTAACTGCCGGAGAGGGGAGCACGTTGCCCAGAAAATTGTGAACTTTAATTATAATTTGCTACTTCAGTTGGAGTAGCTGATTTTATCCCTTGAGCTTTGGTTTAGATGATCTAAGACAGCTTGTTAAAGTAATTAACTTACTAAAATATTCAGTTTCACTATTACACTATAAATTCAAATCTTTCACAAATGGCTGTCTATACTTTGCTGTACATGTTTTTGATTGGGATTTATTTTTCTAGGGTTTGTTTCTGGTGTGCTTTGGGCAATAGCCAGTTGCTGCTGGTTCATAGCCAATCACTATCTCAGTGCTGTGGTCAGCTTTCCAATAATAACTGCTGTAAGTATATAAAAAGATAAAATCTCTGACTAGAATTAAAGTGAAGGTTCTTTTTCTCCCACTTGTCAAATTAAGTTGAAATTTTAACATGTCTAGAGCTTTTTTTTTTTTTTTTCCCCAACAGCATGCATTACCACTTTTGTCTATGCTAGCTCTTGTTTTTTTAGAAACTTAACATGACTGTGACAAGCACCATCTTGGCCAATGCCAAGTGTGAAAAACAGGAGCTGAAAGTGTGAGACTTCAAGTTACATAAAAACAAAATGCTCTGGAACCAGAACTATGTCAATATTCAATAGTGAACTGAGGTGATTAAAGGAAGAAAAGTTATATTCTTCCATTCCATTAAGTGTATATTGTTCTAGATTTTTTTCATGTGTTTTCTATATGCTATCAGTTCTCTTGCTTAATTAAGCCAAGAATTTTTTCTTGTTACAGTACTTGAACACACGTAACAGATTCTATATTGCTGAAAATAATTTTCTTATACAAAAGTAGAGAAAATAGATTGGCCAATTTTATTTGTTTTATTCCTGCTTATGATACTGTACCTTTAAAACAGTCAATGTCTAGAAGTTGCGTAAATTCCATCACTACGTAAAAATCAGAATTGCCATTAATATTTTGAGAGTCTGCTAGATGGTGCTGCAGAGCTGAGTACCTTCTAGCAAATTAGAGTTTACAAGTATCAAAACCAAAATTCTGCTGAACATTTCTATTTTGGAAGAAAGCTAATGAAACAATAGGGATTAAGGTTTGCCTCAAGATGCAGTTAATCAGAATAAACTCTGCAGTATGCAATGGAAAGAAAAAGACCTGGCATCATTCTAATTAGAAACTGAAGGATTAATGGAAAGCAGCTTTAGTAACTTTGGTTATCAGCATGCATAAAGGGCAAGGATATAAAATCACTAAATGAAAAATTTTAAAGGCAGCACTGATGAGAAACTGCCTGTCTTTCACTGCACTTTTGGAACTGCTGCTTTACATCGCCCCAGGGAGAATTTCAGCTATTCATCACATCCCTTTAACAATTTGTTTCCTTTTAAAAATGCATTCCTCTGGCAGTGCATGTTAGAAAGTGAAATAGCACCTTAGTTACTATGTAAGTAATACTTGGCAATTTCACTCAGAAATAGCATGCATAAACACATTCAGTATAAGACAATGTTTCCTGCTGGCATAAATTTTTGTCCCATTGGATGTACTGAAGATAGAGGAAGATCACTGTCCAAACATCTGTCAAGTGTTTCGGAGAGCAGCTGTAATGGGAAACATTCTCAGAGAGTTTTTGCTCCGTTTTCAGACAACATTTTCTCATCAGTCATGAGAATTCAAATCATTGCTCCCAAGGGAGAAAAACTGTATTACTGGGAGCGTCTGGAAATTATGGTGTGCCTCCATTTGCTGCTAGCTAGGAAACCTGTAAGACAACATCACAGATAAATAGTAGTTTTCCTGACCTGTCTTATCTGGCTGGCTCTGTGCTTTGTCCAGATGCCTAAAATACAGGAAATAACGTTTATGTTCCAGGCTCTTGATATCATACTGAGTGATGAGATCAAACTTTGTTGAACGGGGTAGTCATAGTAATAGAGGAAATGTTAGGAATATCCGTGATGGCTGCCAAAATACCCGAACATTCCTCTGAAATGTGGTAGCAGATGAAAATCTGTAGTTTGGACAAAGATGAGGCATGTTATTTGGAGCCTTCTAAAAGAATGTGTAACAGCCAGTGCAGACTCCACGGTGTAATTTAGAAAGAAATAATGCTCTCTGGAAAAAAAAGTCTTCTTTAGCACTTCTTGAGAATTTATCGTATCTTAGCTTGTGAAGACTTGGGTGATGCTAATGCTTTTGCCACGAGTGCTGTGGTTGCACAGAATGGAAGGGCCTAAATTTGCTGTCCAGGTGAAATACAACCACAACGGTGGGAAGGTGGCACATGTTAATGAAACGCTGTAATGTACAAATGAATCTTACTCTTTAGGGGCCTGGCCTTGTTGCTGCAATGTGGGGAGTCTTCGTTTTTAAAGAAATCAAGGTAATCTTACAAGGTCTTTTACCTAGTCTCTCTCCTGCTTGTCTGTAGCTTTTAGAACAGCCTGACTTGATATACAGCTGTCTCTCTTAGGTTTTTCCTCCTTGCAAGTATTGCATTATGACGCTGAAAGTCATGTCATGCAATGCTAAGTTTTCCAAGAAAGATGAAGAACTGTGAACAACTCTTAGAGCAATTAAGATTGAAATTCCATGGCTATGAGCAGCAGTGGGAATAAACAAAGGCTCTGGCATGGTCAGGAAGCAGGATGCCAAGCATAGCCTAAAACCAGCCTTTATTCAGGCTGGTTCTTTCAGTGGGGGCAGGGGAGTTAGCAGTTGTCCCAAAAATTACGTAGACTAGTAGACCAGGCATTTAGGGTAATTTTCTCCAAAGGACCAGAAAGTGACGTAGAGGGTAGTTTGGCCTTCTAGTGTAGAGATTCTTAAACCTGTATGCACAGAACAGGCTAATTTAATGGATGTTAACATGGCCGAAATTATTTTTCTAGTGGAATTTGAAGCACAGCAGTGTAGCCCTAAGGTTCCCTCAGCTAGTCCGTCCAAGGTTGATAAGATACATAATTGGCCATTGCAGATCATGTTATGTGTTATTTCTGGTGGATGTCTAAAATCTGTTAGGCATCCTTGGAGCAGGAGTTAGAAGCGAGCTCTCTGACTGCAGACAGCTGTTGCACCACGCTAGAAGGCCGTCATGGTCATTGTCCAAATCTTTGTGACTCACCAAAACTTTCATTCTTTTCATACATTCTAGAGTAATCTCAGCAGAGATGCTTAGTGTTTAAAAATTATCTGAAAAATTTGACGTCCTTAAATACTGGGGGAAAAAAGAAAATTTTGCTAATATTGCGCTAAGTGTACAGCATCATAGATTACACATACGGACCTGTTTTGAACACAACATGTTGCAAACATTATATGAAATGAAGTGGTACAAAACTTAGCATTTCATGTAATGCATGTGTGCATTTTGTCATAAAATGAAATGAAGCCCTATTTTTACGCTTTACTTTTTTATGAAGTGATATCAATTGTGACATGATATTTTTCTGTTTCTCTCCCTTCTATCCAGGGACTAAAAAACTACGTATTGCTCTCTGTAGCGTTTTGCATCATTCTGGCTGGATCGCTCTCCACAGCTTTTTCTAAAGTTTGAAAGGATCTTCGTACCAGTAGATGGTGCTACTGTCTCGTGTAATCAGAAGGGCAATACTGGTATATAACAACATGATCATTTGCAAACTGTGTGTCCAACATTTATCAGGGAAGTAAAAAAAGAAAACTTCTAGCATGAAAGAAAATCTGGAAGTGCTTGTTTCTGCATCTCTTGGAACAGTAAGGCTTTACTAAACAAAGCCAGATGATTTTACAGTTACTGATTGTCTAGGTATGCAACTCCTATCACCATAAATTGCTGTTCACTGCTGTGATGATGGATAAAGAGATTTTAATTCTTGGTCAGTAGTTGTGTGTATATTTGCTAATTCATTTTATCCCAACAGTCTGTCTTACTGACTTGACCTTATAGTATGTTTTGGAATATTTTTTTGGAACTGATACAAAGATGTGAAACATTATTTTTTTAATTTAGAGGCATTATTCTTTAAAGTTACCAGTTTACATTAATTTTATCTTCCAGCAACTGCAACATTTTGAAGGAAATACAGAAAAAAATGGTGCCATAAAATAAACTACTAGTGTTTGCTGCTAATCATTTAAATGCAAGAACATGATGTATAAATCATGATCGTGATACAAACCATTGGGGTTTTTCCTGAACTCTTGCTGAGTGGAGTAACTCTGTCGAGAAGAACTAGATGCAGTACTAATGCAATACAAATTTCTCTGAGACTGCAGTTTTAGAGAAAACAAGAGGAGCAGCCGTGGGATTACTTTTTTCATCTAATTTACGAGGTGTGTTTGTGGTCACACATGATTGTATGACACACTTTGCCACCACAGCTTGAAGCTGTTAACATGTTGGGATTGCATTCATAATTTCTCCTTCCTTTCCAGCCTCATTTGTCTGCTGCTTGGCAGATATGATTTTGGTGTTACTTCACCCAGTTTTCCCCATCCCATATTGCTTATTCCTATTCAGCTGTCAGAAATTGGTCCCTAACAGGTTCCCCCAAATTTCTCCAATACTGCTCTGTATGTTAACTCTGTCCTACAACAACTTAATAAACAGAATCTCTAATGAGTCTAAATGTTTTGTGAAAATGTTGTATGGTGTTGGCCTGTACTCTTTTTTGGAATCTAATGTGGTTGTTTTTACACTCTTGGCAGGGAACGATTGATTACTCAAATTTTGAGTACAATTCCCTCTGTCTTATAGTGGTTTTATTTGGAGTGCATTTTCCCAGCGTATATATAACACCTGATACAGCTGTTGCAGTCAAGATGTGTGCCACCAGCAAGAGTTGGAAGTCAAGATGTGTTGCCACCAGCAAGTGATATGGGAAGATGTAGGGAAGTGGTTGATCAGGGCATGAACTGATGATTGAGCACATGGTGGAGGGGCATGGCTGGCCTAGGGAATCCTGATAGATCCCTTGCACCTGTGACAGGAAGGGGTGGGCCTGGGGTGGGGTTACTCCAGGCTTAGATAAGGGGTAGCCAGGGTAAGTGCTTACACTTTCCCTGGCTGGCCATTATCTAAGCCTGGAGAGAGAAGATCAGAAATCTGAGAGAGCAGGAGCTGAGGAAGCAGAAAACAATGTGGAGCAGAGCTCTTGGCTCCAGATGAAACAAATGGTTTAGTCGGATGAAGAAATGGCGTAGCTGTGAGTTTGGGACTTCCTCCACTACAGAAGGAAAGCAGGTCAGCTTGACGCAGTTTTTTCTTGACAGACTCTTCTTGACTGTTCTTGCCTAACTGTCAGTATATTGACTCTGACAAGAATGAGTGATCTGTTCATGTTTTTGAAAGAATGTTAATTAAATTGGATATTTGTGATTTCCCTGGATCTGCTTCCTTGCTTAAAGATCAGAAGAACTTCTATAATTCTGGAATGCCCCTTGTGCTAGAAAATTGCTAATAAAGGATTGGCAGAAAACACTGTGTTCCCAGGCTCCTCTGCTTCACAGCTTAATAATTGGTTCTTGCCCAGTCAGCGTTGAGTTCTTATCCCTATGTCAGTGTCTGGAATTGTGTTAATGCAGACCCTGATCTGTTTCATCTAAGACTGAAGGAACAAGGATGCTGTGCACTTCACTTTAGAATGTCATTGTTTGACAGGCACGTTCCCTCTTTTTTCCTTATATATTTGTGAACACGGTTAGAGAAATACAGCTCTAAGACCTTATTTTTCTAAAATAATTACCATGCAGTGTCTATAAATATTTATAGTGTGATTACAGCACCAGTCCACTTTGCTAGAATTGCTCAGGAAGGTTCATCTGTTTGTTTTACTACCTGTAGGTCACCTTTCACGTTCAAGTCTGCAAGCACAGTCGACACTATTGAATGAAGTGCACCCTTCACTGGTTTACATTAAGCACCACAGGAGAAGCAGCGTGGTGCCTCCCCGTCACGTTCTGCAGCTGAGCGAGCTACAGTTGTACTGAAGGGTCACTGCAGAGGGGCCATCCTGCAACTGCTGGACAGCCTGCACCAGCGTTGCTGTGTGAGCTGTCCCCAGCTGTGCAAGGAATAAACAAGCAGCATTGCTTAAACTGGGGGACCTCATTTATCTCTCACTTTGACCAGCTGTTCCCCAGCTTTTGCCAGTGAAATGCTGTAGGTCTGGTCTGCTTCTGCAGTACTCTGTTCTGCTCGGTGCTGTGAGCATCCTGAGCGGATGTTGTGTGTTCTTCACATTTTTATTTTCTCGAGGGGTGCTCTTGTAAGTTAATGTCTGGTACAAGCCCAGCATCCTTCTGCTGGGTGTGATTGTAGGAAACAGTTGAATCTGCCAGGGCAGGAGCACCTTTACATTTCCTCATTTCTGCAGAACATTAGTTGGCTGTCTGGAACAAACCTGCAGCAATGGCCATGTAAATACGTGCAATTTTTTACAGTTCTCCAGTCTGTGTTTTAAAGCTATCCGATGTGAAAGCTTAATTGCTTATATTTAGGGCATATCGGGTCTGTTAAATGCTTTTTTAGCAGAAATTCTATTGGATTTAAAAAAAAAAATAATTCTTTGCAGCTCTTACCTATAAAAAATCCTTTATGGTGATACATCAGGATTTATGGTTTAAATATGTTTTTATTCCCGAGTATTTTCTTGTGATGGTCACTTGGAATATGTTGGATAAGCATTCCATTGATTTCTGAAATGTTCTGGAAGTTTTGAGTTTGAAGTACTGCTTTCATGCTAAGTTGCTGGGCTAACAGGGAGCTGTTTACAGAGCTGTTTCTACACAGCTACTGTTCAGGCAGAGAAAACTGCAGCTGATAGGGGTGATGGTGGCTCTGCCTGTGTCAGCAAAGCTGTGGGGTTTTATATCAGTAAAACAGCTGACCCAGAATATTTCTTCTGTTGTTGCTTAATTTTCTGTGTATGTAACTGAAGGAAAAATTAAAAGTAGGACCAAGATGGAAAAATCACACTTCTTGAACAAAATTTGAATGTTGTACACGTTTGGGTCTATTTAATAATTTCTAAGAATATATTTGAGCTTACTATAAGAATTTTACCCTGGTAATCCTTAAAAGCAAATTCATCTTTAAAATACAGCTTGACTGGGAGTTTCCAAATAAGATTTTTGTGTGAGTGTGGTGTTGGGAGCCAGGGAACTCAGCCTCACCTTTTCAGATTTCCCACAGATTTTATTTCCCTGTATTCCTTAACAGTTTGCTTTCCTGGGCTCACTATTCTTCAAATTTTTTCTTTTTAATTATTCCTTCATATTCTTAGTAAATATTGTTACTNTTTTTTTTTTTTTTAATATTCCTTCATATTCTTAGTAAAAATTGTTACTATCTGGAAAAATAATGTAAATACATTAACTGCTGTGTCCTTAAATGCAGCCAGTGAAAGGCAACATTCTATTGTCCCTTTATACGTTTTTATATTTTATCTACATCAGAATTTTCTTTTTGAACGACAATTCAAGGTTGATTAAATAGCAGTTTAACAGTCTGACCTGATCCCTGAGTGTTTTTGCATCAGGCATGAAAATAAAATGATAGTCAAGATGATGCATGCTAGCAATTAACGTCATTTTTAATTTTGACCTCTTGCCTTCCAGTAGAAGGCTGAAGTTCAGTGCAGTATTCCATAATTATGGATTGACGGATGGATTCCTCTTTCCTCTACCTAAATACGTGATGCTGGTAGCAAGTGACTGTGAAGTGCTGTATGTTAGCTGAAGGGATGTCTCTTACCTACGTCGTGCTTTCCACAACACGTTTTTTAAACATCTAGAAGACATCTTCTCTTAAAGCTTTGAGGCCTCGTGCTTCTCGTTGTACCAAAGGGCCAGTTTGGGAGAGCAACCTGACGTCGCGCATTCCTGGACCAAGGAAAACTAATGGCCTCTAACAGATGAGTTGTTTTTCCTTTTTCTTACTTAACAGAGGGGAGGGGAGCACTGGCTCAGGACTTGCATGCACATCTGAGCTTAGGTCCCAGCCAAGGAAGAGCCCCAGGAACGCACAGGCCACAGGCTCCAGGATGCTTTGACTCCGTGGTTTCCAATGGACTTTATGTACCATTGAAAGGCTGGAGTTTGTAGTGTAAAGCCACATCAGAGCTTGTATTCCTCGAAGCATACTGTGCCCGTCAAGCTCAGAGGAAACCGTTTAGGCTGCTGGTACGTGGTGAGTCCCCCAGAGATGCTTGCAGAGAGCCTGCGTGCCCTCATCTTCAACTCCTATTTCCAATGTTTGTGTCTAGCATTTTTAAGTGAAGTACTTGAAATTTAGTTCCTGAATCCATACGAAGGCTACTATTTATAGATACGTAAAGCTGCGTGTAACAAAAATGTTTGAATAGTTTTAGAGGTTGGCAGCATTTTGGATTATTTGATGTTTGTAAAATGAACAAAAACATTTAAAAATACTAAATTAAGCACTTGCAACTTGTGCTGCTAGCAGCATACACTGCATTTTTGTGCCTTTTGGGAGGATAGTCACTCCGAACATTTGCTGTACTCTTCTTCCAGCTTTGTAGACATTGAAGTGCTTGCCTTCTGTTTTTCCTTCTCCCCTGGTGACAGTCAGTGTAGTTCAGTGCCTGTTGTATTCATCTTAACCTAGTGAGCAACAGTCCCTTTGAAGCAGTGACAAATCTCACAAAAAGGAGGGTATGTACATCTGTCTGTTTACACATGTACAATCATTTTTTGTGGTATCAATCCATGCTATTCTTTAGCATATCATAGCTTTTGTTTTAAATTACTTTTATTTGGCAATTTCCATTTTTCCCATATCCAATGTATCTACTTTGGTGGAGTATGGTTGAGCATCAAGACAGACCTGATCCAATTAATAGACTTTCATCATTTAATTGCGTTTTCTCTTGAGATTTTCATGGTGTGGGTTGTGTCAATTTTTAAGATGCTGCCACAACCCCGCTGTTTGCTGCTAACAGACGCTTTGTACCAAAACACTGTGAGCTTCTTATGTACTTAAGGGTAAAAAATGAGCAACTTTAACTTATTTCACTGTGAAAAAGTCACCTGAGGAAGTTCTGGCCCCTTGGTGTAGCACACAGAGAAGACTGTATCCTTGCTACTTTGCATCTGATTGTAGTTACAGAACTGCTGTTTCCGAAATCTTACTTGTTGCTTTCCTTTGATGAGAAAATGAGCTTTGATTATGACTTGATGATAAATGCTTTGCAAACATCTGTAAATTTTTGGTATTCTGCCTGGCTTGCCAATTTCTTTGCTGTTTGCCTTATTTCGTCTAATCTCCTTGCCTTTATAGGTAGACTCTTAGATGCTTTAAACACAGTTTTGCTTATGATTTTATCAGCTACTCTTCAAATATTGCATATTAAACATCGTCAGTTGTAGAGAATTCGTGTTCATGGTTAGGGCTGTTTAAGTGGCTGTTGTGTAAAGTTTCATGCTCCCTTTCAGTTTTAAGTCTTCTTTAACAGTCAGTGTGGTAACTGGAGCTGAAGAGACAAGAAAATAGGTGTTGCTGGGCTTCCATGAGATCTGGAGGGAGAACTGAAACAGCGCGGTTGGACTCCAGCAGATGGGTAACAAGCTGCTATGCCATGATATCACTTCTGAAAACTTTGAAGGACGAAAAGATTTCGTAAGCATTCGCTTTTTGCTTAGTGGCAACTTGCTAATGGAATATTCAGAATATCAAATTTTAGGTCTGCCCTCAAAGCATTGCTAGGAATGTCATCAATCCAAGTGACTGAGTGGTGTGTCTGCAAAACGCAGTGACTCTGACCGTGCACATATCTGTGTGTATGTGTACAGACATACAGGATGCGCACTGAATTAGACACAGTTAAAAAAGATCTAGTAGTCATTGCAAGTAGCTGTCTGAAAATGTCAATTCTGTGATAAGCACCAGCTGAAAAAATGTTAGCTTGTTTGAAATTATTAACCAGTGAATGGAGCAACAGCACTCTGCTGGTGTACAACTTCAGCTCACTGATCTCAAAAATAAATGCACAGTGGCATTTTAAAAAGTCACAAATTCCGTAATCTTCCCTTGTACAGAATAATTTGTTATTTAAGTAGGACTCCTCAGCCTGAATTACAGGACCATGATGGACAAAGTGTGACGATAAATTAATGTGAAGAAGGAATGACTAGTCACTGTGTTACACTGCAAGAACAAGGGAGCAGACACCAAAGTTATCAGACAAAAGGCTTAAAACAAAAGTGGCCTTTCAAGAAGGGCATAATTTGCTACGTGGAACTTTCTCCTCAGAAGGTGTTGCATGGCTGAGGGTTGTAAATGGGTTGTGAAGCAGTTAGCAAAAGGCGAGGCTGTTTCTATCAGTCACTGCAGTGGTCCGAACAGAGCCTCCACCTCGAGCCTGCAAAGCCACCTGCCTTCCTGAGGGAGTTTTCTGACAAAAATGTTTTAGCCCTGGCCATAACCACTCCAAGGCTGATCATTTGCAGGCTTCAGCTGTTCTGCTACGTGTATAGAACACTCGGTGTTCAGGTCGTTAAGGTGCTCATGTAAACTTTGTGGCTGGGTTAAGTAGATAAATGCCTTTCCAGTGGAACTGACGTGTGGTGCTATGCTTTTTTCTGTACCTTTGGACCATGGTCTGAATGTAAGCTTGTGTTATCTTGTGATGGCAAGCACAAGGAAGAGCCTAAGTTACAGGACAGAACTCCAGAAACCACGAAAAGGATGATGGAGAAAAGCAGAAGAAACAAGCTTTTAATTAAGGTATGAAAGGCTGGAATGCAGTAAGTACAAACGACAAATCAAGCCAAGAGGAAGCAGTAATAAAATGAAAAGCAATGCAGCTGGAGTGAGAGTTTCTCATCATCTGTGTTGAGGGAACTTTTCAGCAAATTGATCTGAATCTGGCACGTGGAACCAGTCTGGGTTCTCATGCCGGGACTGCATCATGCTGGAGTGTGACAGGATGGGATGGCAGCTCGGGCCCTGCCCCTGCAGGCCCAGCGTGCCGAAGGAATGCCACTGTCTGAGCACAGTGCAGCATCTCATCAGCAGGATTTATTTTCCTAGTTACTCAGATAATAATTCTATTATTTCTCCTAGCGTCTGTTCTCAAAAACAGGGCCTGGCACAAATTCCCGTTACCCTGTAGAGACTTCCTTTAGATACCTGTGGGCACTGAGGCTGGCTAATAATGTTTGAACCTGTTACAGGAAGGACGTAGCAGAGAAGCAAAGCAGTGTTCTAGTTCTCTTATGACTTAGTTGAATGACAATCAGAAGTCAATTGAATTTGTTTAGAAAAAATATCTGCGACTGACAACGTGAATTCATGTTTTAGTAATATTTATGTCAGTTTCATAATGGAATTAAATGCTCTGCTTACTTTATCAGAAAAATAATCTTCCTGATTAAATGTGGTGCATCCCTTACTGCTGACCTGCTCCACGTAGCAGCAGTGCATCCATTAGGCAGTGTTTCATGTAGATCCCATAACGTTATCAGAAAAGAAAATCGGTGACTGGGGAGAAAATAATTCTATTTCTGATGCTGTGATCCAAAATGCTGCTTTTTAAAAATACAGAAGGCTAGGTGTGATGAATGTTAACCATTCATTTGCCAGCCTGCCTTTTAGTTCAAGCTCTGCATCTTCTGTGTGAATTCTGTACTTCTGTATCCTGCTGATGCTGTCTGGCAGATTTTTAAATATCTAAGTCTCGGCCCAAAATCAGGTCCTGGAAACAGCAGATAAGTGTGTATGGACCGTGTTGATGCCAGGAGCGAAGAACTTGTTCAGCGATGTACTTGTGTCCTGCTGGCACTGCTGTCAGGGCAGGGCTGCTCCTTAAGCCATGCCCCAACCTCTCTGGTGACAGCGCTCGTGTTGTGAGGAAACCTGAGCAACTCGTAGGACCATCGCCTGCTCCTGAGCTGAATCTTAACGGTATTTGTTAACCAGACTGGAGAGAAGTAAAAGCTGCTGAGTGGTGGGCTATGTATTTGCATAGCATATGCTTGCGAAGCATCTTCATGTTGGCTCTTCGTGGCACCTGTGTTACTTGCAGCACTCTCTGAGAATAATGTCAGTGATTCAAGCAGAAACAGTATGAGATTTTTTCGTAACAGGTGGCTTTGTTGTCCTGTACTTTATAGCAAATCTTGTGCAAGTTGAAGTTCAGTACAAAACGGTGTCAATTTTAGCCTGTAACACCACATGGATGAGCAAGTTAGTTTGGCTTGTCCTGTTTAAGAAAGTTTCATTTTGTTTCATTTCATACTAAGAGAGGAAGAAAAGCTAAGAAGATGACTATCAGAAATTCATCATTTGACTTAGTCACTGGTATAGTAAGAAGGACAATAATTTGGCTCCTTTTTCTTGACAGACGTGGGGCGTTTATGTCCCCTTTTTCTACTGTCTTCTTCAGATGGCCCATAACTCTGTCCAGCATTTTTGATTGCTTTAGGCAGCAAAGTTCTGAAAATCTTTTATCTCAGCCCTCTTTTAACTTCCTAATATTGAACTACCACATCCATAATTCCCCAGGAAGTGTTGATGTTTTCTGCCCTGAGATGTGCGTGAAGGTTCATGTTTTTGCAGTTACCTGATAAAGCAGAATGAGGCAGCACGGGATGACTCTTTTTAAAGGCTGACATGAGCACTTATCAAAACCAACTGCATCTTGCTGACAGTCTGCATTGTAAGTCTGTGTTTCAGCTTTCCACCTCTACTGATTGTCATTCTCACTTCAGGTGTATCATGAGCTAATCTGTTTGTTTGTTTTGGTTTGCAGGCATGGAATTTGGTTTAAGATCATTTTTAAATATGTAAGAGAGTTTATGACAAAAAAAATGCACTGGAATTTTATTATTATTATTATTTTTGTAATCTGTTGAACTTCTAACTGAAGTGTTAATAGGGAAGTATTGCAAAATCATCTGCTAAGGAAATGATAGCGTTTTAAAGCTGAGATCTCATACTGCAAGCCCTGACAAAGAGAGAGGAAAGTGTGTGTTCTGATCCCTTTCAGGGAAGAGGAGGGATTTCCTGGGGAAAAGTAAACCGGTGCAGGTTAAGAGATGAAGGCAAAATTTATATTAATATTGTAATCTGTGAGGAAATAAAGGTTTCCTCTGCTCTTATGGTTTTAATCGTTTAGTGGAAAGGATGTAAAATAAAGTAGCATAAGGTATGTTTCAGAATCTTGTTTCCCTTACTGACTTTCAAGATGCATCACTTCAAAAAGATCCTTCCTTCTGGGTGACGCTCTTTTAGGATTTTATTTTATTTGAAGCAATACCTTATTTTCTAATTTACACAGTGCCTGGTACAGCTCCTTTGAGGTCAATAGAACTCTAATATATTTTGCAGTAATGAAAATCTACGTCAAAGATTAATAATGCTAGATATGCATAAAGTAATCATTACTGCTTCAAAGCTTTCAGATTAGTGTATCTTTATTACAGCATTTAAGGAACTAAGTAAAACTTATGTACAATTTTATTTCTGTTGTCATTACAGTGAAATAATGATATTGGAGTTCTGTGAAGCAGAGTTAGAAAAGCAAGATGTTTCTTGTAGAGATAGTAAGTTCTTTACCATGGTTCAGTCTCTGCCAGATAGAACAGTCTATATTAAATGGAAAAGAGGTCATTAATTTATGCAGTGAGTGAAGAGTCAGTATTCTGAATCTTAGGTAATAAATGGTAAGTTGCAGTTTTAAAACACAGTAATCTGAGTTGTAATGAGTTGCTGTTTATCCAGCTATACCTTCAGTGTGGGCTCTGAACTGCAACAGACTCTTGCCAGATTCTGTACTCACTGAAGAAACATTGTTTTCAAAAAAAAAAAAAATTATTTTTGCTTGCAGACTGTTTATGTATCTTCGGTCTTTGATTATCTAAAAGAGAGACCAGTTTTCCAAAGAAACTATGGTCAATAGCTACTTTCTTCATAATTTTATTTGTATCGCTTTTCAGATTTCAATCAGATTTATGGCAAGGAGAATCAGACGTTAATTCATGAACTGGTGAGTTGACTGGGTCATCAGGGGAACTGCGTGGGGGCTTTGACTTTTGTGCCCTTTCATTGCAGGAATGGGCAGATGCTGTGGAAAAAAAAAAAAGTTGCAAGGTGTTTTCTGTCCATTGTAAAAACTTATAACCAGGAAAGTAACACAGGAGTTGTAGCATGAGGTATGAGAAGAGAGGTGACAACTCAGTGCCTTACAGAGCTGTTGTGCTGTTTCAATCTGTGCACCTACCATCAAAATACCAGACCAGATCCCTCTCCTGTTGGCTAGCAATACAGAAGTGACATGGAAAGCCAAGTATTTTATTGCCTTTATGCAATTTTGCACTCAAGAAATGTTTACTTTAAAGGGATGAATAACTCCGAAAGACTTTGTACAGCTTTTTCATTAAGGTGAAATGTCAGGCGGGAGTATTACTTAAACCAAACACAAAGAAGAAATTCCTGGAACGCTGCATTCTTTTCTAACATGACATAAAACAGCATTTCATTGCTGTGGCTTAGATTGTATAGAAGGCTTGCTTTGCCAAAGTTATTTATAGAGCTAGATATTGTCTTTGGCTTTGTATTTAAAACTTAATTCACTGACATCATCACCACATGCTCTTTTGATGAATATACTGTAAGGTCTTCTAGCTGCATAACCTTCAAGCTTTTTACCAGTGCATGTCACAGTCTCTCTAAGCTGAACTTTATAATAGACGTTTATTTAAAAAAAAAAAAAAATCCAGGAATTTCTAAGACAGTAATTTGAAGTGAATTTTCAGATTATTTCTTTCTTTCAGCCTCCAGCCCCAAACAAGTAGGGGTGTGTATCTACCGGAAAAATCTACAGCCAGTGTGTTTTTTCTAACTTAATGGCTACAACTTTTCTTATGTACACATGATAAATTCTGAAACATGAATACCAACCTGAGGAACATCCAACAAGCAGAAGCTACTCAGGCCCTGCCACAGCCGTTAGGACTCTTAAAAATGTACAGCTGTTCACAGCTTTTTGGCAAGGAGATATCACATTGATATCAGTTTGTGTGGTTTTGCATAGTGAATTAAAGGCAGGGGACACAAAAGACTTAAAAATCAGTGATAGAACTCACATCCAAAACAAAACTTTCTCCTTCTCCAGTAGAATTCATCGTCTGTTTGTTCCCATTTGCTAGTCGGTTGTCACAAGCATGAATTAGTGTAATCAGATAAATACTTTACTTTCCTAAGCAGAGTATTTCTGTGATGCTGAAGAGACTGTTCTCTGCTGGACTCTAATGCAGTTCCTTCTCTGTTCGGTCAGTAAATTGGTATTGTTACCAATTATTACCAGTTACCAAGGTGTGAGTTCTCCATCAAGCAAGCAAAATCCTGAAGACTTGTTGAGTTTAAACCACAGAGTTTCAGCCCTGCTCTTTGTGGTGTTATGAGTTCATCTCACTGGCTGGGGGTTCTGTTAAATACTGTGCTTGGGCAGATGAACATCTGAACGATGTTTGGCTGTAGACCTACAGAGCAGTTCAGTACCAGCCACAGCATCAGTTGCTGCTGGGAAGGAGCCATGTTGTTAGTGAGACCTGCAGTAGGTCTTACTGCTGAGACATTGAAGCTTTGACATTGAAGCTTAAGGGTGACTTCAGTACAAATGTGGGGAGCTGAGGTGTTGAGGCATTTGACTGAATTCACGCATTATAAATAGGAATGCTCATGTGCTCATACAATTGCTATTTAAAAACAAACAAACAAACAACCTTGACTGGGTTAATACAAGAAGGTAACTGACAAAGTAGGTATGTTTCCGTTACACTGAGTAATGGGCCAATAATCTTCTGTTTCTCCTGGCTTAATTACACATTTCTGTCAAACTGCTTCAGAAACTGTGTATCTGGATGTGCCTGGGACCCAAGCCTTCCTAAGCAGGCATGACAAATATTGGAGTAAAAATTTATTTCAGGAATAAAAAAGAACCACCTGTTCGACAACGTTCCTTTTTTTTTTTTTTCCTTTTTTTGTTCTCAATGTACTTGCATCTGGAGAGGCAACTCAAATTGTGGCTGCTCAGCTGCTCAGCAGTGGTTCTTCATGAGGGGAGCATGGCCTGGAGTGGGGGGCAGGAGGGGCTGGTGGTGGCAGGGCTGTGCAGGCAGGAGTGGTGAGAACAGGCCCCACGTGAGGGGTGAAGGCTGCGCTCTAGTAAAGTCTGTTGCTTCTTAATTCTTTTTATATTTAAGCACAAGCATGTTTAGTTTACCTAAGAGAGTACAATAGAATTTCCCTGTTGGTGTGGAGCCAGCAGTGGGGCTGCTGGGGCCGGAAGTCGGAGGGAGCAGGAGGGTGGAAGGGGGACCACTTCCAGGCACTGCCACCACCATTAGCAGAGGTGAGGGATCCTTGCCCAAGTCTCCTGGCTGGCTGTCTCGTCGGTGGTAAGCAAAGCTTCTGTTGTTTTAATTTGTGCTTGTGGTACGTAGATTGGGGAAAGGTGAAGGGAATGTTTGGAACTGCACTGAAAGGCCTTTGTTTGGCCAAATGAGAGTGGACTTGGATTGAGGCAGCCGGAAGCTCCAGTTGAACTCCAAAGTCATTTCCGTTGGCAAGAGCGAGTTGTTGCATGTACAGGCCCAGGTTTTGAGGGGATGAAGTCAAAGTTCTGTCTTCTTGGTGACAGCCGAACCTCTCCCTATGTACAAGGGCTGCTCTGAAAGTAATGCCTCCTGTTTTGTGATGTTGGCCCGTGACATCAGAGGCGGATGTTGGTGGGATGGCAGCAGAGGCTGAACCTTCCCACCCATCTCCCGTTCCATGCTGTTGCCGTGTGACAGATGGCAGCAGAGGGGCACGCTGGCCCAATGGCCTCTGACCTGGGAGTGCGGGTGGAGCAAAGGGGTGGCACTGAATTCCTCCATGTGGAAAAAATGGCACCCACTGACATTCATTGACGCCTGCTGAACATTTCTGGAGCCCAACCAGTGGCTGTGAGCACAGTGAGGGGTGTGGTGCGTTTCAGCAGTGGTGACAGCCAACAGCGGTCACCTCCACTGAGGCAGATTGTTATGAGCATTGCACACAGCTCTTGTCCATCACTGGTGAAAATGCATAACTAATTGTGGTGACTATGTTGAAAAGTAGTGCTCTGTCAAATAGTGTTGTTGTGCTCTTTGTTGTAGTTTCCATGGAAATGAATAGGAGGCATTACTTCTGGAGCGACCTGTGTACCTTCGCCATATACAGGCCTTAACTCATGTTGCCTTTGTTTTGTCTGGGCTCAGAAGCTAAATGGACGCTCTAAATGCTTCTCACTTCAGGGGGACTGAGGCAAAGCTCTTTATCCTGGGGGACACCCAAACGCCCCTTGTAATGCATAGGCCTCAGGTTTTTACTCCCTCACCAACAGAAGTCAAAAACAACTTTGGAAAATGGGTCTAGCTTCCTTCTGCCCAGACCTTGGAGGCCTGTTAGGACCCATCTGCCATTATTAGGTTGCACACCTGGGGATTAAAGATGGGGGCAGGTGATGGGGCTCACTTACCCGCCAGCAGGACCGCTGTGCCAGGGCCCACCCAGAACAGCAGCTTCCAGACAGGGGAGCCTTTGACCTGGATAAATTAACTTGCCTTGAAGGTAATAAGCTGAAACAAATGGATGATTAATTTTCATCCGACAAAGAGGCAAATAACACCAGCAGAAATTTACTAGAGCTAGCTTACAGTACAATAATTCAAAAATGAAAGAACAAATGGAAAAGATGAAATCAGGTGAAAAATGAAAGTGAGGATCCTTCTAAAACTTCAGTTGCAGCACCGAAATCTCTGCATGGAAGCTTAGTATCCCAATCCTCCGGTGATGCCAGACACCACCTGATCACTAGGCTAAGGCTTAGCTCTCTCCAAATTGGATTTCCAAATATATGAAGAATCGGGTAGAAAAGGAGGGAGGTGAAACAAGTGTTTTTAGAAATAGATGAGAAGAAGCATAAGGAGGCATTTTAAATACTTGTAATGACTGTGAGTATTATTGTGAGTAATAACTACTGACCGAAGTGGGAACAGAAGAGGAACTTCGAATTGTAACTGCTCAGCAGAGGTAATTTCTGATCAAGGAATTCTTCTTATATTTAAGCAGAAACGTGTGTCTAATTTGCTGCAAAAAGTACAATAAAAATTCCTCGCCATGTCATAAATACAGTGGGATTTTCTCAATTGGTTTTGAGAGTTTTAAAAATCTTTGTAAAAAGATGGGGTTTCTTAGACTTTAGTCTTCTGTTATGAGACATTCTGACAAAATTAAGGCAGATGCTAAGCAGAAGTTATATTAAGAAGGTCATAAATTGAAACTGTAGAAATGTTTTTGCAGGTCTGTTTTTGCTCTAAAAACATTTGTACTGAAATAGTAGGGCAGCTTTTCCCATGCAGCAAATAAAAGTAAATTCCTCACAAAACTAATGTGGAAATAATTCCGCCATAGACTTCTCAGTGTGTATCTAAAAGGCTGATTCCTGTCTGTTTAAATTCCATAGTGTCACGCACAATGATTTGCAGCCAGTGTTATTTATGATGCTGCAATAGGAGCATACAAATAACAGTATGATATGCTGTACTCTTTTACCTCTCAAGTAGCAGGTTTGTAGGTGGGAGCTGTGGTGTGTCCCTGGGGGCCAGGCAGGCCGTGTGGCCCTTGCACGATACGTTATCTGACAGGCACATTGGGGAACAACGTACAGGGGAAGAGAAAATGAAAACAAAAAAGAGATGTTCCACTGTGAGCTGTAACGTGGACATAAAGTGCTATTCGTGCCCAATATCATGCTGTGAAAATGTAAATGTGCCAGAGGATTGACAAGAAGGTTCAGTCACAAACTGGTGATTTCACTTGGATTTGTACTCCAACATTTTGCAAGCATCAGATTTGCACTGGAAAGATCTTGAAAACTAAAGCCTTGTCGGAGACAAAGAGGAATATCACCATTGATGTCTATGTAACGGAGGATTATATTGTTTGTGGTATGCGCTCATCAGTTGTTAAAAACTGTAATTAGAAAAAATACATTTCAATTAAGTTTAGAAAAGGGAAAATACATTAGCAGAATACTGCTGTGTTTTGCCAGATGTAAGGGAAAGCTGCGTGTTTATCAATAATCTTTTCTCCTCAAAGCCAAAAAGGGCCTGTTTTGGCAGTGTGACTATCTTCTTTTCCCGTTTCTGTCTTGTCTTCAGAAATCCTACAACCTTCTTGAACCATCCTCCCACCTTTCCTCCTGCAATCTAAATTCCTTATGCAATTTTATTCTGTTACCTTGCCTTTTTAACCCTTTAGATCCAACACAGCTTATGCTAAATCCTCTCCAGCAATGAGCTTCTAGCTTTCTGCTGCAGTCACCAGAAAGCGGAGAATATAAAGCTATTGTGAACGCAGGGTAGATTTGTTTCATAACACAAATCCCGTGAGACAACTTCCCAGTGCTGTGAGAAATCATGTTAGAACACTTCTGTCCCTTAAAAACCTGCTCCTTGTTAATATTTTCTGTTATATCACACACATTTACAAACAAGTCTGCAAGTTTGTAAGCTGTCTCTCCAGGATTCTGTGTGCACCAAGCCTGACTAAGTGCAAAACTGGCTTGGGTTCGTTGTGCTATGGATACCTGCAAAACACTGGCTTTCACACACACCATCCATTTGCTTGTGGATTCCTGTAGGGTAGAATTATCTTTCTGTACAAAATTAATTTCCTCAACTCAACCGCTGATTCCTCAATCCAGCTTCATGAGTTTTTTCCTTGCTACGTTTTTGTAGCAAGAATATATTCAAATTATGGATATACACGGCCTGTGTGAGATAGGTCTTCATTTTAAGAATCCGATCTGGATTTAGGCTGTGCTGAAGTCTCAACCAGCTTGAACAGCAGAATTCAACTGAAGCAAAACAAAACAAGAAAAAACTGAGAGACATATGAAGTACGTTTGATATGTTTGTGTGGCAAAATTGTGAGCAAAAGTAGATCAAATCGAAGTGAGACTTTCCCAAAATATTTTTAAATCACAAAAGCTTCTCCTATAAAACTTTTTTCCGTATTGACAACAACTGTGAATTTTCAAGAGTGCGTACTGGTTAGTTAGAACTAGCAATGGATGCCCTGTGTGTTTGGTTCTTGGCAAAAGTTCACAAAACCATCAAGGGTTTTGCAAGGAAAAAAAAAAAGCCAACAAACTAATAGCCCCTTCTGCAATTTACCTCAGTTGAACAATAGCAACTCAGTTAATCTATTAAAGATTAGCAGTTTCAGAGTTTTGCAAGATTTATGTTTTCTTCTCCAAAGCTAAGTTAAAAACCCAACTATTCGTGGTGAGCTGGGTGGCCAAAGGGAAGTGAGAAATATGAGGGTCTCTTTACTGATGGTGTGAGCTCAGCACCTTTTACTTTTTCTTTACTTAACAGCAGTGCACATGGGTCAAAAAAAAAAAAAAAAGAATTCAAGAGGCAGTATAATGCTGAGAGCACAGTGGAGTTTGGTGTCTGCATGAGGTAATTTGAAGATTATTTCTTGGATAGTCCAGAGAGAGTATGAAGAGGCAGATGGAGCAATTTGTGAGAAGCAGGAGAAAGGACAGCAAACAAAAGAGAGAAAAAGAGAGCTGAAGTGAACAAGGAACAGTAGCTGGATGACTAGAAAGAACAGACATAAGATTGGGAGAGGGGGTAAGAAGGGGAAGAATAAAAATTGTGGATGAAAGCGTAAGCATAGAAGTGGGGAGCAAAAATAACCATAGCTAACAAAGAGATGGTAAGTGATACAAAGAACAAAGTTAGGAATGAAAAGGAAGCAAAAGGTGTGAGGCTATAGAGAGGAAGGGTGTTATAAAGAAGAAAAAGAGGGGAAACAACAGAAAGGAGAAGAGCAGGAGTAGAAGGGTTGATGAGGGAGCTGTGCAGGAACATCTAGAAGCACTGGCAGGATGCTCGGTTTGGGCATAGTGTTACAGAGCAATGCATGTGTGCTTGAGTGTTTGATAGTGTGGGTGAAATAACCAGCATGAACCTGCTCACCCTGTAGGTCTGCTTGAGTTCTCTACAGACTTTCAGAATCAGAGGAAAAGGCCTGAGTGCATGGGAAATCACGTTCAGAGCTGCAGATGCAAGTACTAGAAGACCCAGATTTGCCATGCTTGTACCACCTTGGGCTGCCAGAGATGTCTGGCACATGAGACAGGTCACCTCCCAGCCACTTGATGTTCATTCTCTGAAGTAATACAACAAAGAAAAAAAGAAAGAAAAAGGAGGGGAAAAACAAAACAGAAAAAAACTTACGTAGAAAAAATGTTAAAAAGAAACATCAAAAGCCTGCCTTTGCAGTTTTTATGTTATTTAATTAGAGCACCAGTATTTGTGTAGTTGGAGACAGAAATGGACGCTGCACTGGGAATGGGCAGCTGTGAGCGTTTCTCAGAGCATCCATTTAGGGCAGGTCACGCCTCAGAGGGCCCCTGTCTCCCAGCAGTTTCAGTGTTTCTCCAGGCTGGTGGTTACCACAGTGACATAACTGTTTTGTTGTGGTTCGCTAGGGAAATAAAAGATTTGCTCTCAGCAAATCCCAGTCATCCACCTTCTATTCTTTTCTGCATCAATGTTTTCTCTTTCCTTTGATGATTTGAAAGTTGTTTGAAATTAAATTGAAGAAATAAATATTTCATGAATGCTTTAATTCAAGTTTGCAGAGGAATACAGAAAGAAAGAACCCACAAAACGAATCTCGGGTTACATCTTCAGGTCAGTTTTCAAGAACACAAAGGAAATTCACCACTGGGAATTATAATGGGTTCCTCTGCAACAGTTAATTTTCAGACTTCCATTTTGCAAGGGAGAGGTTTGGGCTGTTTGCGTTAGCGAGGCATCTCAAAGATGAACACAACTTTTATTCTATTCTACCACTGCATCTTTCACTCCTTTCTTTTTCAAGCATTTTTTCCAGGTCTTTGTTTTCTACAGGATCAGTTTTTGTTTTTCAGCCTCCATAGCTAAGAGCTGTCATAAAGCATGATTAAACTGAAGACATTAAGAACACAGACTTGCACTCTTTCACAACCTTAAAAGTATCTCTGTGGTCAGAACAATGTGCTCCATCATAGGAAAGTAAAGCAAGAAGTACAGTTCCCCTTTTCTTCCATTTTTGTTGTCTTATCCTTTGCTTAGTTTACAGAATTTTTGTGGTAGCTCCCTAATAACATTATTGTTGTTATAACAATTTATATTGATGCTCATATTCTAAAAGAAAATTAGTCTAAAGGGGACTTCTGTCAAAGAGATTGTATCAAGGAGGATTGTATCAGAAGGATTATTTTCTTTTCCTTCATGCTTTCAAACGAAGTTGGCTTTGAAAAAGTCTTATCGTTATACTAAAGATAATGGTGCAGACTAAGTCACAGTCTGATTAGTCAGAGCAAGTTAATTAATCTTCAAATGCATATTCTCACATCCTATGAATCTCAACACAGTTCAAGCATTAAGTGCATTAGTCATTACTTTTCAGTAAAAGGTGAAACGAACAACATTACGATTTGAGAAGTATGAATTTTAGTCAAAATTGCATTAAAAGTGTATCACTGGGGGATCTGCAGGGCTGACCCTCCAGGTGACCTGCTTCATGCAGCTGGCAGCTGCTCTGTGTCTGATGTGGATGGGCACGGTTCCAGCCCAGCTGGCTGGTTTCCATACGGTAACTGCCACCGAGTGGCTCACATCTGTAATTTACTCGGGCAATTCAGTCTACAGGCCAAAGATCAAACTGAGAGCAGCAGGGTGAGACACAGAGGCAGGACAATGTGTGCTGCCTTCCCTGTGATGCATTTTTTCTTTCAGAGCTAAAAACACAGAAAATTTTCCAGGGAACTCTGAGAACTCCCGAGACAGATATCTCTCTTCAATTCACTTGAGCAAAGTACATTAAGTTCAGCGTCCATTACCTAAATACCTACTTGCTTTGAACAGGGGTATTTCTACTAATGCTTGCTCTTTTGTTGCTTCTTATGATCTTTCTACTGTTTAAAGAGATACTATCAGTTTATTATTCTTAAAAAGACCAATTTATAAACTCTGCCTTTGGGGAGAGCATCCCTTAAAAAGCAGGTGTCTGTTTTAAGAAGTCGATTACAAAGTTTTTTTCTTCTCAACCATCTTTTTGGAAAGTGTAGCAGTTTTCTGTGACACTTTTAACTAAATAATAGGAAATTTTCATTTCAGCTTGATGGACTCCTTTCTAAAAAGTCAGATTTCAACTAGTGCGTATTCTAGTGAAACCACGTCATCACATTTTCCATAGCAACATGCTATGATGTCGGTGCTGTTGAATTATGATCGCTGCAGGAGTCTGTTAGAAAAGCCTCACAGACAAAATAAAACAATAGCTGAGCATATATATATATTACAAATGTACTCTATTTCCTATTTTTTTCTATGTACAAGTTTTTGTTTAATAAACATTGTGCTGCAAATGTTTGACATTGATGGTGGAAGGTGCACACAATCTGAGAGCCATGGTGTAGTGCGAATTGACTGTTTCTTAACACAGCTGTTCCTTTAACATAGGAAAGAAATCAACTTCCTCCGTTGGCAACTGCAAAGGAGTTAATTAGATTCTAATCCACCTGTAGAGCTCATTAAGCTCTTAGTTATAACACCTGACAAATGAAAGACATTTCTTTTGGAGGTCTTACAGACCAATACTGTGTTTAAGAAGGTTGTTGTTATTCATTGGTTCCAATTCAAACAGGTTGTATAGTTCCAGCTCCTGGATGGTTTACAAGCCTTCTGATGACTGGTAGGTGTTGTTTAAAGGATTTTGTTAACAATTTAAGTTATAGCGTGCTATTTCTTTTGCTTAGTTAGAGGACTGAGCTATTTTGGTCATAATACGTTTTTTAAAATTGTTAGGAGCTTCCTATGTGTTACTTATGCATTACGAAGAACCTGAAAACTGTTTAATGCAAGCCTGCAATAGATTTTAAAAAGTATTGAGTCCCATGATTACCTTTAAGAGAAGTCAGTTCTACTCAGGATACAAACTGTGAAGGCTTCTTGTATTAATGCTGTCATAAGTTTGAAAGGAAACCATTATTACATAGGCGTGATGTTGACTTTCATCTTTCTCTTCATTCCTAAAGAGGCAAATATGTCTCTTTTAGCAGAATAGAATTCAGCTAAAAACCAATTGTTACAAAACAACTGTGATTCTGCTGATTTACAAAGGTCTAGGGCTATAAAGGTACGATGGAAGAAAAACTTGACTCTAAGAGGACAGCCTTTGAGAAGAATGAGTTAAACAGCCATCAACAAGTTCTGTGTCAGTTTGTGCCACTTACATAACAGTGTATATTTGTCATGCAACATGATTTTTGCAGAGTACTGTTTCACATCTAAGCAGTTTTAAAGATCTAGGGGAGACTAATCCTATGTGACAGCTAATAGGCATCAGCACTGCATGAGTTGTCACAAAACTTCTTGGACACAGAGCTTTTATTTTCATTTCTTTGCCTTCTGTCTAATCAGGTATTTTAAGGCATGAGTAGTAGAAAATCTGGATTTCAAAAGCTGACAGCTTTTCTAAATGGTAGGATTAAAATTATTATACAGCTTGTGCAGATGCACAAGATTGTGTATATATAAAAAATCTTGGATGCTACATGGACGCTTTTCTGGAATCAGGTTATGTAACTGATCATGAAAAGATTTCTTCCCCTTCATTCTGAAATATCTGGTGCTGTCCCCAGAGGAGCAAGTAAGAGCTTGACAAGATAATGGTATAATTTGATTTGCTATCAATTTGTATGATCGCATAATATGGTCACAGTTCCTTCTTCAAAGGAACTTATCCTGCTTGATAAATATTGTTCTCTAATTGCTTGAAAATCTCTTCTTGTGCAAGTGCCTGGCTTTTGAAATTTGAGCTGGGGATGAGTCCCAAAGCATCCAAACCTTTCTTTGCGCTTCCTTCAGACTGCTAAACATCAGGTGTACTTGAATTCCTTCCATGTGAATCTTCTCGTGGCACAAGAATCAAATCTATGAGATGTAGGAAGAGCTTGGGGAGGAACAATGTGGGAATAACAGTTTTTGAAGATGGTCCTCAGAAGGTGACCTCCGCATTCCTTGAAGGGATTTTCACTGCAGCAGTTGTGAAGCCCTTTGTGAGGGTGATCCATTAAGAATGCAAAACATAGAGGTGCTCAGCATCTGGTGGAATTAGGCCTTAGTTCACAATCAGCTCTTTTTATTTGTAGATGGTAAATTGGATTTTACTTAAAAAATCAAAACCTGGATGCTTCTAAAGCAGTTAGTTTCACTGCAAAAGTGAGACTTGAGATTTCTTGAAATCTTAAGATTTTAAGAGTGATCCACTTTGGCAACTCACAGGAGCCACACAAAAAATTACTTTTCTAGGAATTGGATATTAAAAGAAATCTTTCTTGTGTGTGTTACTTGATTAACCTTGCAGTACCATCCTACAGTCCTCAACTGGAAGCTGTTCTAGTTGTTGTGCACCTTCTGTTTAGGGGAAATGTTTGTTTGCAGTGAAGTAAACAGCCATTTGTTTCGAAGTTCTGATCTAGGCCAAAATCATTCCTTTATCCTAACAGAGGCTCTTGTAGGAGAAGAGATTAACACTGCACAGTGTTTAGACAGTTTTCATGAATTACTTTAGTTGCTGTTGTACGATACAGAGTGACTTAGAGAACGGTCAATTGCTGTGTTTAAACTGAGAGGCCACCTAGTTTCAGCTGTACAACCCTGCCAAAATGGAAGTTGGCAAGGAGGTCTGCATAAAATTAATNGGGAAGGCAAATATGAAAAACTGGAAGTTGCATTTGCGTATTTATAAAATCATTTGTTCTCACCAATGTATTGGATTTGTGGCTGTTAAATCAGTTAAAGCAACCTAGTCTTAGCAGTTGGAGTGAAACACGTCTCAAGATTTTTAAACTTTTTAAACTTAAATTTTCAGTTGTTTAAAAGATTTTTAAACAACTGAAATGCTGGTGCCAAGGCAGCCATGTAAGCACTGTGAAGGTAACCATGGTCTTCCTCTTCTGTTGCTTAGTTTTAGCACAAAGCTCTCAGTTTCAGCGATGTTGGTGCTACCTAGATAGACAATCTTTTTTTTTTTTTTTTTTTTTTTTTTTTAAAAATTTTTTATTTTTTTTTTTTTTTTTTTTTGCAAAAGCATTTTCATTCTGTTCCTCCCTCTGTTTTCAAGCAAGTAAACAAGTTTATCATGTTTATGTAGAATGAAGGTGCGTTCTGTTGGTTACCAAGACAAACACAGTACAGAAGAATCCCTCAAAGCATCCTCTGTTTGGATGAAAGCCCAGGAACGTAAAAACCGATCCTCAAGAGCAGTATCAGATCTCAGTCTCTGTGGTGCTTAAAAGCTAAGTTACCATTGCCACCAAGAGATATTACCCTATGTCCACATTCTGAATGATCAAGGGAAAAACCATCCCTGTTTTCACGCTTGCAGACTGGCTGGCATGCACGTGGATGCATAAAGGTATCATTAATCAGGAGCTCTGCGTTACTCAGGGCACATTAAATAAGAGAACATGTTTATTTTTTAATCTCTAATCACAGCCCTTCTAATCATATTCAGATTGCTCCTTTTAAGAGGAAACACAAGGAAGAGTACTTCAGATTGCTGAGAGCGTACTCCAGGCTGTAGGCTTTATACAAGTGTCTCTTGCAAGGCTATCTTTCCCTTTCTCAAGACGAGTGCAATAAAGCAGTCAGTTGCCAACAAAATATTGCTTGGTGCATGCACCTCCTCTCTGGTAGGTGGCCTCCGGTTGAAGGATGTGTTGCTCTTATCATCACCCAACAGTGTGCTCTCCTCGTACCGTAGCTAGCAAAGGCATGAGGAATATTCTACAGTGCTTGTACGTCTGGAGGTCTGTCAGAGTTCTGGGTGATAGATTTTGTTTTTGCTGTAGCTGGTAGGGAAACTCCCATGCTTTCAGCATTGGAAGGGCTGAGTTGTTTTGATTTAGAGTTCAAGGTGCATGTTACTATATGTTTCAGTGGTGAATAAAAATGCGTAGCTAACTTCAACTGTGAAAACGTCCAACAGCCCAGTACTCTTCTTGACCCTAATCTCGATTAAAACTTAATTTATTCTACTTCAGCGCTTGCGCTATTTCCTGAGCTGTGCGAATTCTTCACCTCTCACAGGTAAAACATTTCTTGCCAGCTTCTCAAGGCTGAATACAGGTTTCTGGATCCTCATTCACTATTGGAAAAAACTAGAAAAAATCCAAATGGCCATGCAAAAAAAGCAAGATCTGGAGCTTCAGTTAATTTTCTGCTAATTGGCTTAGTGTCTCATACATGCATCAGACTGTGACAATCCTGCTTTGTCTTTGCATAGTTGTTACAAGTGCTGCAACAGATAACTGAGCAAGTTTTGTCCATTCTTTTTCACATCTGCTTTCACTTACATTTACCTGTAAGCTTTCAATTATGTTGTGGAACACTTCTGAGAAACGCTTCTTACATGCCCTTTAGATGGGCTGCATACTGGTGTTGTTTTCCTGTCAAGTTGTGGCCTTTCATAAATATTAGAAAGATGCAGTTGAGAAAATAAATTCTTAATCAGCAGTTGGGTACATCATAGAAATGGTTACTAGGCTGAAGATCAACAGAACTTATTTCAGGTCATGTAGATATGGAACCAAAGCATCATTTCACACCTTAGCATAGTTATGTTGGTTGCTCTGGAAGTTATGCCTCCTATTTGTTTCCATGGAAACTACAACAGCTGCAAAGCACAATAACACTGACTGAGCACATGCTCAGCTATAAAACAATTTTTCAACATAGTCACCACCATTAGCTATGGGTTTTCGCCAGTGATGAACAAGAGCCTGCATGCTGTACTAATAACCATCCTGCACCTGTGGAGGTGACCACTGTTTCACAGCTGCTACACACCACCCACTGCCTTACTGTGCTCGCATCCGCTGGTTGGTCTCCAGAAATGTTCAGCAAGCATCAGTGAATGTCAGTGGGTGCTACTGCTTCCACCTGGAGGAATTCAGTACCACCCCTTTGCTCCATCTGCACTCCCATGTCAGAGGCCACTGGGTCAGAGTGCCCCTCTGCTGCCATCTGTCACACAGCAACAACATGGAATGGGAGATGGGTAGGAAGGTTCAGCCTCTGCTGCCATCCCACCAACATCTGCCTCTGACTTCGTGGGCCAACATCATAAAACAGGAGGCATTACTTTCAGAGCATCCCTCATATATAGTAATTGAAAACATTATTCAAGAACACAATCTTNTCCAGCCCTCTGATCATCCTCGTGGCCCTCCTCTGGACCCGCTCCAACAGCTCCACATCCTTCTTGTGTTGGGGGCCCCAGAACTGGACACAAGACTCCAGGTGAGGTCTCACGAGAGCAGAGTAGAGGGGCAGAATCACCTCCCTCCACCTGCTGGCCACGCTTCTCTTGATGCAGCCCAGGATGCGGTTGGCCTTCTGGGCTGCAAGCGCACACTGCAGGCTCATGTTGAGTTTCTCGTCAACACACACCCCCAAGTCCCTCTCCTCAGGGCTACTCTCAAGCCATTCTCCGCCCAGCCTGTATGTGTGCTTGGGATTGCTCCGACCCAGGTGCAGGACCTTGCACTTGGCTTTGTTGAACTTCATGAGGTTGGCATGGGCCCACCTCTCAAGCCTGTCCAGGTCAAGTATTAATGTATAATGATATTAATGATATTTAATGTATAATGATATTTAAGTATTAGTGTAAGACGAAGTAGTTTCTTTGTTTCAAGAAATATAATGGAACTTGCCAGAGAAACATGTTAAGCAGATCCACTTCTGAGCTAAGTTGCTAGGCCCTGTGTCTTTAATGCTGGAACTGACCCTCTGCTGCTTACACCACTTCTGATCTACAAGTGACATAATGAGGGAATCAACATTTTACAAAATCATTTTCAGAGAAAAGATATCTTCCGTTTTGCAAAAAAAAAAAAAAAAGCACCAACAGTTTTGCACAAAAATGTGTTACTCAGATTTTGGAAGACTATTACATGCCTTAATCTTCCATTCCATCTTGATACCAACAAAGATGTCTGGTTCAAGATATAATCAGCGCAGGCCTTGGTTTTCTGTGGTTAGATTATTGATTGCTCTCCTGTTTTTGGGACTAGATAAATACATTATTTAGAATTTGTCTGAGGAAATACCAAGGATGTAAAACATCCAAGTAAAAAATAATGTTTATCTAGCAAAAGTACATTGAGGGTGACTTATCTAACAAATATCTTAGTTTAAGTCTTTCTTCTGTCACATTTTAATTAGTCCCTTCTGCTTCAGGAGAATATAAATAGCACTGTTTGTTGTCAAAGAGAAGAGAATATCAGCACTGCTAGGGCTCAGCTTTAAGGGCCATCAAAGCAAGAAAAGTTCAGCTGATACAAAGCAGACTTTTGCTTTGGGAATGTTAATTTCAGAATGCATTAAGTGTTGTGAGAGTCAGTCAGTCCATTTCAGGTACAGTTTGTAAGGCCTTAATTATTAGTGAATAGAGTAACCAGGGCAAAATACTACTTGAGACCAGGCAGGACCTTCAAGGGAGGGTAAATCAGATTTATACAAGAGATGAACGGGATTCATGTAACTTTGTACGGAGGAGAACAACATGAAATGATTGAATTTTAAAAATTTCTTATTTCAGGTTAATAGAGGATATGAATTAAACTAATATCACTCTGTTATTTATTCTGATCCACATAGGTTCCTGTGCCGGGTTGGTCACTTCAGCATTTGAGTGTTTCACTGAATGAAAATACTTTTTGTCCAGTATGTGACTACTCACACATCTTTTTCCCTGGGGAAGGAGCAACATGCAGTTTAGTGGATTATGCTTTAGCGATCTCATTTTGGATGTCTGTTTCAGTGCTTGGCTGTTGTTTCCTTCTGTAGTAGTAATTTGTCTTTTTAGGAGAACATCTTCCTGTGCCATCTTTTTCTGACCTCTCCTTTATTTTTTGTTACATCCCACACTTATTCAAGTGAAATTGGGACACGTTCCGTGTGAGTGAAGTCAAAGCATGATTTTCAGGTAAAATGGCAGGGCTGTGGAAAAGAGGGATCATAGAATGGCAAAAACACTGCTAGCTTTCTCTTTGATTAATCCAGAAGAATGCCAGTGTCAGAAGAATGTGGGTGATGATTTCTTGGTGCTACTATGAGAAGATAACTGATCTGTAACTAGCTTACTTTGTCCAGAGCTCCATATGAAACACGCAAAGCAAGCACTTCAAGCTCTTTTGTCCAAGAGGCCTCCCTGGAAGGGAACCTTTTAAGAGCTGGTCCAGAAGGACTTCAAAGAGAGTGAGGAATTGCTGGTCAAGGAGCTCTGATCTGCAAGTGCAGAAGTACATCATGATGTTTTACTTTGATGTTAAACATCAAGATAAGCCCTGAACAATAACAGCAAGTAGGATTTATTTGCAGCTTGGTCAGAGAATCAATGGGACAGCAGCTAGACCCTGTTTATCATGTTCTCCGTACAGCACAGTGCAATGCAGGTATGGAAAAAAGCTTAAGACTTGCTCCAAAATTTCGCTGAAATGACTTGGGATTGTCAAGTTCCTTTGTTTAAACTTGCTACAATAATCACTTTTCTTTCTGTATACTGCTTTTGGGGTCTGTCTGCAGTAGGATTTTAATTCTAGTCTGGAGTGAAACAAACCTCCCTGTTAACCCAGTTGACAACCCAGATTAATCTTGAAATGCATAAACTGAATTCCTTTCGCACTACATTTATAGCGTGTTAGTCTGTAGGACCAGAAGAAAACTTCTGAAGAAAACTCCACCCCTGAAGCACACACAGTGTGTTTTGGGTCCATTGCACAACCTGTTCTGCCCCACAGGTTTGTGCTTACCCATGGCTGTGCTGCTTGTTAACACAGATGCAGTCTGAATGTTGTGAGAACCTGAGCTGTAGCTGGTCTGGACAGTTGCTTTTCACTTCACAGATGCTCTGTCAGTTTAACACTTGGGACAAACTCTCATTCTTGATGTCACTGTGCTGGAATCTGTTACCAGAAAGATGGGAAGGTGGAGAGTAAAGCACATCCCTGGTGTCCTTTTACCCACTCTCGGCAATGGAGAGACATGGTTAGTTTCCATATTTTTACATTTTATATGGCAAGATCTTTAACTATAGTCACAGCTGTAAATGTCAGCTGTAATTAGACAATTTCAGCTGTGAATGTAAAACAGAAGCAATTTCTCAAGAACATACTTTATCACTGTTCTTAGTGCATTTTATAACATAAGTATCATCATCCAGATCGCTGGTATGCATCAGCATAACTTCATTATGTATAAAGGTGATGCATCAGTCCAGCTCACCCCATAGCATGAGATTTAAGACGTAGGCTGAGAGTTAAATTTGGCTCCTTTTGGGTCAAGGTTTTCCAGAGTGTGTGCTCTAATTTGAGGGGAGAGTCAGACTGCTTTAAACAGCAGTTGATGTGTACCCTTTAGTGAAAAGGAAACAAAATATTACCTTAGACTGAGATTTCTGGGAGTTTTTGTGCCTAAAAAACTAAGTAGGAGGGGAAAGACTTCCAAAATACTGGGAAGTTTGTATTCTGTGAGGCTTTATTACTGCTTGTTAATCTGATGAGAAAGGTAAAATAGACTGCACGAGACCTTGATTCCTAGGTTCTGTGATTGGTGACCAAAAAAAAAAAAATGCAGCGTTATTGGTCTCAAGGTTTTGGCTTCAGAGGATAAATTTATTTTTGTACACATGGCAACAGTAAAATATTGATCTTCTGAAGCAGGCTTTGCAGTACCTAGAAACTAGCTTGAGTTGTTTGGTTTTATTTTTTCCAGAACTGTGTGATACTACTGTTTGCAAGTGAATTTTCTGTTTTTGGTAGATAAATAACTGATCACCAGTCAGATCCACGCAGGAGAAAAATGACCAATCCAATTTTCCTTTCTTTGATCTGTGGGCTGGCTCCAGGCTGCCCTGATCCCAGCCCTGTTCAGTTCATTTGATGTTGGCTTCAGCAAGCCCACTGAGAAGCCAGGGGCAGCTGTAGCTCAGTGACACTGTCACATCACATGCTCTCTTCCACATGCTGGAGCTGGAAGGTCACAGCACGATGCTGACTGTGCTGCCTACCTGCTTCCCTGGGAGGCTTCTTAACTATGGGAGAGCCCAACGAACAGAATAAACCATCTTCTGCTTTCCATCTGCCAGTATGCAGATAATTAATTGTTCTAAACCATGTAAACATGAGTTTGTGATCTGAAATGGATATTGTGGAGAAATGCTTTTCAGTTTCTAGCCCATTTCAGAGGCATATGTGGAAGGTAACTACTTGATAGTAAACTTGAATTTGCTATAAATTATTTGTATCTTCCCTACTTAGGACTCCACAAATCAAAAACTGTTGTATGTTCCCAAGAAGTGATTTTTGTGATGCAGGGAATGGTCAATATGTAGGAAATGTCTTGGTCTTAAAAGAGAGAGAACTCTGTAGTTCACCCCTGTTGTTGGTGTGTGATTTGGGTTGTAGATGCACGAAGAGATGCACTATTTTGAAGTATGGCAGAACAGTTTGAAAAAAAATAGCATAAAAGAGAGAGGATATTTGCAATATTCTCAACCTTGAGAAATAACACAGCAATGAACAACATTTTTCTTGATTATTTTATTTATTCTCTCAATTCTAAGCAGAAGCAAACAATTTATTCTCCAGAGGGCTGAAAGGTTAGTCATTTGCAAGAAAATGAAGATGTGAAGAATACCTAAGTTAAAAGAGCTAAAAATGTTAAATGCCAGGGGATACAGCAAAATAACAAAGCAAATGGGTTTGTGTTTCTCGAATTACTGGATATTGTCTTTGTGCAGAAAAGTAATTGTATTACGTTAAATGATGCATTACCTTTTGCATAAAGGGAATTGTCACTAGATGCAAAGAAAAAAATTGCCTCCTAAGTCGTGGAAGAACATGATCAACAGCCAGATTTTTAGTGAACCAAACAGTAGGCTCCTTTCCTGTTGGAAGCATGTTCCTGTGTGTGCCCAGAGTCAGGTTAAATTGTTTTCAGAGTCACCAAGCCATGAGAGTAAACGGCATAAGAGGACACTCAGCAGGTTAATGGTAGAGTATACTCAAGGGTGGTTATACCACTCCACTCCTCGCTATCTCACTAGGCTAGGAACAGTATCTAGATCATTACAGCTCAAAACTTGTTTCCAGAAATGTCATTTTATCTCTGTGGCAGCCTTGTCTACGTCTTTCCTGAGACATTAAACAGAGTGATTTAGGTAATTTGCTGGGAAATCCTTAGGGCATCTCAACATTTCAATGCTACGCTAAATGGGGCCCTGTGCAATTTGATCTAGGGGGGTTAGAACTAAGAATAATAGCAATAAACAGTCTGAGGATATCTTTTTTTTTAATTATTATTTATTTTCTTCTTATAAGAAGCTACATCTGTTTGCTTTGTATCTAATTTGTTTTCATTAATGTTTTGTGCTGCTTCCAATCTTCGTAGCTCACATATCCAAAAAAGACAACAATTTGGAGAAGCTGGCTTGCAGAAGCGTAAGTTTGACTTCTAAGTTATCCTGCTAATTTTTTGTATCGCTTTCTAATCTGCATTTAAATGATTGGAACAGACTGCTTTACTGGCAAACACAAATTTAGTGAAAGACCTTCCAAATCACGTTCTGATTACAGAGTTTGCTTTGTAAGCCGTGGTTCTGCTACATATTGTACTCTACTTCCCACTCACTCAATTCCTTCAGACCAGTTAGTGTTCCTGGAATCCAAACCAATCCCAAGATAATCAGACTGAGATTTTTTTTTTTTGGCTGGTGGCCACTACATGGCTGACAATGAAGCCATTTAAACAGACAGGTTTTTTTCACATAGTTATTTTGTGATGGAAAGCAGATTGATTGCTTAAATGACCTGACCCTTCTCACAGTTGGTCCCAATTTGGATAATTTTTTGAAGTACTGTACATCCTAGGGCAGCATGTCCTGTGATATGGTAAACGATCTGTCCTGTATTTAAGACATATCAGAGCAGCATTTAATTAAATGCATACATTCTGTGTAATGAAACAACAGAAATGAGGCCAGTCCTGGCTCCCGAGAAAATTATCTGTGCTAACCAAAAGTTATTTTCCCGCCATGTTGTGTGACTGCTTCTTTTATTATACTTATTAAAACCATTTTCAGCTTTGATGTTCTGCAGCTTTTTGGCTGATCTTTTCATCAGATGTTATTCGTCTGCCTAAGGAATATGTTTTTCTTTCAGAGCAAATACTAGCACTGCTCAGTAATTTATTCCAGTTTTAATTTAATTGCATTTCAAATTTGTCAAATGGACAGGCCTAGGAATGATAGTCTTCTGTGCAATTTATCCATGGAATGAAAATCACACAAGCTGTAGCACTTGCAACTTCTCTCTCTTACCCTGAGCTACCACTTGTTAAGTGATATGGTGGTGCATTTGTTATGCTGAGTTCTTCTTGCATCCTCCTCATCCAGAATGTTGACCTATGTCCTCTCCTGCTCCCATCAGTTTTAATGACGTTGCTTTGAATATCTTTGTACTTACTGTGGCTGTGAAAGTTCATCTTGAGTTTAGTTGAGGTAAGAAACTAATCTTGCCTGAACTAAGGGATGACTTATTTCTCCCATGGGCAAGCATAATGGAAAGAATGGTAGGGAACTGATTTCAAAAAGAGTTGGTAAAGAAATTTCATGTAGTTCTTGGAGGTAGTCATTCTGCAATGACGGCCAAGAGAGTCTTGGAAAACCTCATATCACAGAATCATGGAATTTGGAAGGGATCTCTGGAGACCATCTAGTCCAACCCCCTGCTAAAGCAGTTCCCTATGGCAGGTTGCACAGGAAAGCGTCCAGGTGGGTTTTGAATATCTCTAGAGGAGATTCCACAACCTCTCTGGGCAGCCTGTTCCAGTGCTCTGTCACCTTCAAAGTAAAGACGTTTTTTCTCATGTTCAGATGAAACTTCCTGTGTTCCCGTTTGCACCTGTTGCCCCTTGTCCTGTTGCTGAGCACCACTGAAGAGCTTGGCCCCATCCTCTTGGTTCCCACCCTTTAGATGTTTATAAGCATCAATAAGATCCCCTCTCAGTCTTCCCTTCTCCTGAGGATTATGGCTTCCAAAAGTAATTGGATTTGGGTTACTAAAGACTAAGCTGCTTGTTTAAGTGAATACAATATGCTGGTCTTATGGATAGATGCTAGCTTTTTCTAAGCCAAAACTGGCTACATGCTTGTTCATCATCTCTCTTACAATTAGAAATAAGTAATAGTGGAAATGGGCAGTTACATAGGGCACACATGGTTTTTAAAATGTCAGACACTCCGAACGTTGCATGTGGGATAGATTTCATAACAGACTTCTTCATTTCTCTTTCGAGCACTGTTAGTAATAAAGCAGCTCCTTTAGACTGGCATTTTCCACAGCCCTATTATCACATGCGATAATGTCATACTATCACTTCCAAAGATGTAACAAGTACATCTTCGCTATAATTAGCTTTCTCATCTCTGCCATTTCTGTCAGATAATGTTCCATAACCTTTTTTCTATCGTAGTTAGAAATTTTCTCCTTTTATCTGTCCCAAACATGTATGTAACCATCATGCTCATTTATTCTTATGCCAGTAGTATCTTATAGCTCTTTCCTTTCTTTAGTTTTTAACCTGGAATATGTATCTACAGGAATTTAAATTTTTTCCCCTTTAGGCTCAATTTTTTTCTGTTCTAAATTTTCTGAACTTCTTTTCTTTCCTGTTAACATGAACGGACTGCGTATCTATTCTGCTAATTGTCCTTTTATTTCCCTGCTTACACTGACATTGCTTTAAAAATTATTGCCTAGAAAGATAGATGAAGTTTCGAGTTAACATTCTTAGTTTTGTTTTTACAACAGAAGTTCATGGGGGTCTATGAACTGAGAAGTGGACGGGAAAGGATTAGCAGATGGCTTAATGTCCTAAACTGGACTCGTTAATCATAACAGATCTGAAAGAACTTAAGAAGGGGACAGAGCAGCTCTCTGGAAGCTGAACTGGGAAAAAAATGGACTAGCAATGCTTCAGATACTTCGCCCTTCTAAGACCATAAGCTGACAGAGGCAGCGGAGCTTCTGCTAAAATGTGATCCCTGAAACAAGCTAGGGTTAATCTGAGATCGTCAGTAAGCTGGGTGATGATATGAAGCAAAATCTTAAAATTGAACCAAGGTAACTTCATGGTTTGAGGTATTTCTGGAGCTGAGCTGTGGCCCCACAGAAGGTGAAGCTCTGAAGTGAAAGAGTAACACAGAAAGGATGCTTAAGATGCAGGGGATGTATGTTAAGGGACAACATGGCTTTTTGATGTTTAACATACTTTTACGTTCTTACTCACAATGAAAATAACATATAATGGGGGGATCCCTTGTGGCAAAGAGAGCTGAAACTGAATGTGAATAGTTGTTCAGTCTCGTCTATTAATAAGTCAAAATGTGTCATAAATATTTTTCCTTAAAGATAACTTCTAAAATAATCAAAACATATTTCGATGATTTTTGTCTTAGGTCACAGTGTCCCAGCCAAGTTCTAACTCAGACTATTAGCATCGACACTTTCCCGGTAACTTGCAGTAGAAGCAACAAACTTCCAAATTTGTCTTAAAGATCTTGTGAGTCCTGCTGAAATCTGCCATATATGCCATATAGTGTGCCAAAGATGCATCACTGAAAAATGGCTGATGTAACAGCTATTGCACGCTGCCTGGTGATGGGAGCGTGGAGAGGAGCTCTTTGGGAGGCATTTATGTAAGCATTGTATAAAATGTAAATGGTATTTACCTCTTCTCAGAGCTTTTTTTTTTTTTTAAAAAAAAAAAAAAAAAAACGCTTTATGCAGTATTATGCACTTTCCATTGAGAAATTTACCCTTTAATTATTGGCATGTGATAAATTTGATCATGTACTAGGCTTAGGCTGTAGGTTTAGTGGCTGCTTGTATTTCTATCGTCTGTTGTGATTTATATTTCTATTGCAAAAAGGTCAAAGATCTTATAGCAGAAGTGCCTAGTTTTCTCATTGCCACAGCTGTTTCTTGTATTGGTTTGATTGCTTTAAGAGGTGCAGTTCCACATTTAAGGGAAAAAAAGTGTATGTTTTTCTCAATATTCATGGTAGCCTTAATAGGAGACAACATTCAAATGAAAACACCATATAAATGACAAAAACTGGATTCAAAGTGACTGCTTATTCTGAAGGGAAATCTGTGATGGTTAACTCTGCATTTGCACGTATACATGCTAGTGAAGCCTGTTCAAATTGAGTGCCTCTGTGGACTAGGAGGTGGCACCGAGGCAGGTTTTCTGAGGCTGTGTTGCCTGTCTTGTTCCCAAGCTCTTGCTCCCTACCCACCCTGCTGTTTGTGGTCCAAGAACACTAACAGCCCTCCAACATTTTGACCTTTTCTTCTGAAGAGCAAGCTCATTTCTGAAGAGCCAACAACAAATACTTCTATAATCTAAACAATTCTTTTCCAAGACTCTCTTCAATTCTTTTTCCAAAAGAAAATAAACTGTCTTCTTGTTTTATAAACCTCTTATCATTCTGATCATTCTCCTAGAGTCTCTATTTGTCTTTTCTTTAAAAATACATTTAAACTGAGTGTCATCTTGCCCATTGACATCCCACCAGTATCAACTGTAGTGAAAGAATAACCCTTTCCTCATGTGTTTATTAATATATCTTACGGTGTTATGTTGTCTTTTCTGCAACGATGTTAGCTGGTTGATGAACTGAATTTTTTGGTTCACCATGACAGCCAAATTATTTTCTGCCATTATTTTATTTTTGGACCATCTGTCAGACTTACCAGTACCATGCAGATCCTTTTCTTTAGAGCTACTGCAAAACCCTTCTGTACACACACATCTCTTTTCTCCCTCTCCCTCATAGGACAGCTAACCATGCTTGCTTTGGTTTATGATAAGACATGCACAATAACATTGTCCGGGTCTTCCTTCTTGCTTATAAGAATGTCAGAGAGGATTGTATGAAGCCTTCTTACTAGAAGGATGTAGCTGCTTTGGTCATGAAGAGAAGTCTGTTTTCAGGAGAGACTTTTCCTTGTTCCTCTTCTATCCCAGGAAGTGGGAGGGATGAGAATTCATTAAGACATAAAAGATACAGAAATGGAAATAAATTCAAAGGTAACAGTTAATACTTCAAGTAATGAAGAATTTGTGGAAGAAAATAACAATACTGTTGACAACTTTTTTATTAAACTTGGCAGCATTTAAGTGTTTTGTATCTCCTGCTGTCTTCTGAATTTGCCACTGAAGTCCCTGAATAATGACAACACACGAGGGCATGCTAGCAGCAAAGAGGTTACAACAAGCAATGCTTTGTTCTTTTCTATGCAGAGATTGCTTTATTAGGTATTTCACTCGGTCAGTTCACTTGTTTCATGGTGTTAGAGATACAAAAGGTAATTCCACAGTGCTTAAATGAAAGCTTTTACCTGAGCTATCCTACTGCTCTGGGGGTGTTAGTAATTGGCAAGCCCTAACTGAGTTTGTTTTGGAGCTGAGATTGGCGTAAAGCATAAGAAACTTGAAAGAAAAGCTTCTGCTCTAATCAAAGTCTATCCCAACCACTTATTCTCAGCTGGGTCATAAAGACTAATCCACTTCTCATACAGCACACTTCTTGTGCAATACCCCTCTGTTCCTGAGGCTTCTGTGAAGTCGACATAGAAATGATACTGTTAGAGCTTTATCAGCTCTAACAGTCTCATATAAGATGTACATCAAAGGCTCTTCTGTTTTGGTCCACCAATAACTGGCACAAACAGTCTTCAGTGCAGTGATGCGCAGGATTAGGACTATCTCAGAGTCTCTCATTAATTTTTCTCTCGGAATTTTTACCAAATCAGCTATAACTTGAAATTGTAGCTGAAAGAAGAATGTTGGGCCTTTTTGGATTCTATTGTCCTGGAATGATTATGGCTGAAATTAAACAGTTCAAGCTTTTGTTTGACCAATGAGGAACTCGCTTAATCTTACTGACTTGCAAAACTGTAATTCAAAATACTCATTCACAACTACTCAAAATTTTTCAAATAAAAATGTGACTGTTTTTTACTCAACTCAGCTCTTTAGAAAAGAAAAATAGAAAAGCTTAAATACTTTAACCTTTGCCTCTGTTTCTGCTTTAAGTGAAAGATTTTCCCCTTTTCTGTGAATTTTATTTCTCCCATATTGAAACTAAAAAGCAAGAGCTGAAGCCTTATTAGTTCAACTTGTTTGCTAATAATCAGTCATAATGTTTCACACTCGATACTGATACTCTGATACTGAAGTCCAGGCAATTTAATGTTCTCTTTAACAGTTCTGTGTGGTTGGTGATTTAATAGCTAAAGTAACCCCATCAGACTTCTTGCCTTTAATGTTCCAGCTTGAAAATTTACTATTCTTTAACAGATTAAAGAGGACAGTGTGTTTTCTTGTACTTAGCAAAACATCTCAGACCAACACCATTGAGTTTTCTCAAATCTTAAATTGTAAAAACACCATCTTCCCCTTTGTTTCAAAACCTTCTTATGGTTTTCAGCGCAGAGGATAATTTCCTGGAAAAATGAATATGTAGTTTTGGCCTGCTCCACTCTATTGAGATCTAGTTTGAACTCCATTGTGGTTAATGGCAATAGCCTTCTGCTGCCTTTTGATGAGGACTGGCTCAGATCCCACCTCCCTCTATTCTTGCCCAAGAGAGAAGGGTCATGAGTAGATATGAAGGCTTATTGTTCCACTTATGTGCATGATGTTCAGGATCTTACTGCACATCTCCATATTACAAAATCCATTTGTCTATGACTGAAAATATAGCCGTATCCATTGCATGTTCTGTGTCATGAAATAAGTCATTTCCTTCTTCTGGAAAATATGTGGCCCTTTTGTTGTGATCAATTGGCAATAGAATTGCTACGGTATGTTATATGTTGCTAGACAATGAAGTGCTTTCATAGGTATCATCGTAGCTGCCCCAAAAGCAACACGCTGCATGATTCCATTTGTATAGTTCTCTTGAAATGGAGGAAATGCAATGTTACTTGTAGTTTACTGCAGCAACTATGCAAGAATCTGAAAGAGTTCACTGAAGGGAAAACAAACAAAAAAAAAAAAAAAAAAAGGCAGCCCCAGAAGGATTTACTATTCCTAGCAAATTGTACTTGTCCAGCATGTTTTGGCATGCAGCTGGGTAAGAACCAAGTCAGTATATTGTACAAAGACAAAAATCTTCTGAAGCAGTTGCTCAGCAAATGATATGACTCAAGAAGACAGCTTGATTCCAGACTGTCCAGGATAGGGAGTGTTCTTTCCAGTAAAACTAGTAAAAATGGCAAACACCTAGAGACTGTGGGGATACGCATGTTACAAAATCACAGTTAGGCAAGCATATGTCCCTGTTAAAATGATCAGGTGATTTCTACAGCGACAAGAGGAGGCAGCTACTCCAGTTGAGGGGTACCCTCCTCACCGTGTGCAGAGCTGTAGATGGCTGCCCTGGAGCCTCTTTGCATGCATTGTTTAATCTAGGGTTTAGCCATTTGTCTGAGGTCTCCTTTCTATTTCATGTGATGTCTTCAAATGAATACCCAAACACTAATACCAGTTCACAGTGAAAGTGTGGATTTACTAGAGCTCTCTCTTAAGTTTCTGTGGGGCACGTTGTTTTCATTTACTGCTGCAGATCTTTTTGTTATTGGCAGATGAGAAGCAATGGAAGAGATACCGTAGAACAATTTGTCTTGGAGATACTTTTGTGCGAATTTTTGTCTCTTCCACTTCTTTCTACCAGAACATACACAACATGGCTCTGATTTTTTGAGACAGGTCAGTCATCAAGAGTCTTCTCTCCCATCTGAGCCCAAGGAAACTTCCTACACATCCTGTAGCTTTGTCTCTGTCTTGCCTGGTTCTATGTTTAAAACAGGTGTCTGTTGTGAGAATTATGCCTCATGCTTTCATTCTGTCCCTAAGCACTGGAAAGTAACATTTTTCCAAGTATCTTAAAATGTAGGCCTTGAAATTCTGAATTTGACCTGTTTCCAAGGAAATACCATGGTTTTTTTTTTCCTAAAGACAGATAAGGCTGGACATGTTTCCCTAATCCCACCCATCCTTTTGTTCACATCCTTCCTCCTGACAAATGCCAGAGCTTTGGTGACCTTTTTCTTCCCCAGTCAGAAAGAGATGTCACAACAAAGGGTTGACTCAATATGCATTAATAAATAATGCATTTCATAATAAAAATGTTTAATAACCTCAACTAGAAGTGATAAACTGTGCACAGGTGTTCTTTTTGAATGGCAAATCCTGCATGTTAACTCCTCAGACACCTTTGAATTATATTCTGTTACCATGAAGTAGGTGCCATTTGATTTTATTCCCTGTTGTAACTTGATTTTTACAGAGAATTATCTTAGACAAGTAGCAGTTGTAAGTCCCTGCCAAAGGAAATGAAAAAGGTATTAAAATAATGTCTACAGCTTTTTAGTGAGTAGATGTAAATGCAGTCATCGCTCTAGTTCCAAGAACCATCAAAGGAAAGGCACATCAAGTAGCCAAACTTCATAGGCCTAGATAAAAATCCCTTTCAAATGGTCTCTATATATGAATTTACATTCTTAAATAGGCTTAGATATGCACGAGGAAAATAGATTCAGCTCTGTCTTATTATCGTGAAACATCGTGGCACATCTATTAATAGAATGTAATTTCTGTGTCTATCTGAAATCAGTACCCGAATAAGTCAACGCAACGTGCTCAGCAGTGTTAGCAGCACAGACAGTGGCTGTGAAGGGACTTTGTTTTCTGTTTCGTTTCAGTCTTGGGGTACTTTTGCAATGTATAGGTGAATACTGATCTTCAAAAAGAGAAAATAGTTTTCATTTCCATTTAATTATCCAGAAAAGAGTATTTGGAATATTTTTCTTGGAACTTTATGCAATAGATAATCTATAGTCATGATTACATCTGAACATGCAAGTTATGCATTGAAAACATTAAGAAAAAAAAGATTGCTCTGCCACATACACTTTGACTTCTCAAATTAGTTTTATTCTGGAGCATTATGAAGATGCAGCTGACCTGATTTGATCAGAACACCTTCCTACACAAGACCCTGTAATGCCCTGAGAGTCCTACAGGTGCATCTGCATTGCAATAATATGAAGGACCTTTCCTTGCAACGAAATGCTGATTGAAGAATGAGATCATAGGCACCTGACATACATGTTATAGAAAACCTGAGACTAATAAATTCATTTGTTTAGCACAAGTGCCCTTTGAAAAACTTTAATGTAATAACTAATAGATCTAGAGCTAATAGATCATGATCTCAAACACGAAAGTCGATAGGAGTTTTCTTAAGGAAAATAAAGTATGCTTTGTAGTTGAAAACCACATTTATTAAAAAAAAATTAATACTATTGTATTCCTTCTGACAACAATAAAAAATAACATGTAGTTATTAATGTTTGAATGTAGCTATTATCTACTGTTCCTGCATCCCTTTTTTCTAATTTGTATTATAATTAAACTATTTGCATACCATTTCCCTCTAACTGCTCAATTATATATTGTTGTGCTAAGTGAACAATCCAAAGGGGATATTGTTGAGCAGTAAAACCCAAAAAAGACCTGAAATCTGTCACCTTATGTCTCAGGCCTTACGTCTTGTACAGTTTTTTTTTATTATTCATTTTATTTTAAAATACTGATAAAATACTAGAGCTCAAAAGAAAACCTAGAAGGAAAATCCTGAGAAAAATAAAATTAAGTGCTTCTTAAGTCTTTATTTGCTATTGATTTCTCACATTCAGTTTCTTTGTTCTTGGTTATGACTAATATTTCTGCTGATGCAAATAACTGCATAATGAAATCTATTCCATACCAAACGGTTTTCATCTTAAAACCACTGTTATGGTTAAAACCTATGTTCCCACCTAGTACTTTGGGGAAGGCTTTTCATTGTTTGAACCTCCTTGTGATTTGATACTTGCTGTGTATTTTCATGCTGATATGATCTGTTCTTCTCAGTCTTCCATGAAGGCTTCCATCCCCTGCTCATAGAATCATAGAATGGCCTGGGTTGGAAGGGACCTCAAGGATTATCACGTTCTAACACCCTCCGTGCTGCTGCAGGCAGGGCCGCCGNCTCACGAGGGCAGAGCAGAGAGGGACAATCGCCTCTCTGTCCCTGCTGCTGCCCCTCTCCTGATGGAGCCCAGGATGCTGTTGGTCTTCTGGGCTGAAAGAGCACACTGCTGGCTCATATCTAGCTTTCATCCACCAAGTATTTTCAGAAAGTATCCACACTTTCTTTCTTCTTTTCCTTTATTAGGCTAATAAGTATGCTCCTTCTGCCGTTTTTCTAAGTGCAGGTTTTCTGTTCTCCTGATCATCCTAGTAGTTATTCTGTGTGCCTGATTCTGACTAACGTGGAATGGTACCCAGGGTGCAAGAACCCTATACAGCATTGTCTGTAAGAGTAGTAATGTTTTCCTACTATAATAGAAATAACCTCTCTGAGAGGGAGAAAAGGAAATAAAGAAAAAAGCTATAATTTTTGTTAAGTCTGTGCTGTTCAATCTTAATAGGAATAGTGTGTTCCTAGTTTGTTTTAAAATGGTTGAAGCATACACAAACTAAACTCAACTGCAACGATATCATTAAGTTCACCCAATTGAGCGGATTTTAAATATTCTCAAAAGCTATGCAGTTAGAGATTGGGCAAAAAAACACTTTTTTCTTTTACCAAAGTCTTAAATATTCTGTATTCAAATCTACTGACCAAAGAACTTCATTGTATTGTTGTTGGGTAGGATGAGCTCTGTTTCAGGCAAGTCCAACAGGATTTCAGTAGCTGTAGCTTATAAGCATGCCTGAAATTGTCTGCAAGTTTATTCTATGTGTCTGCGAAGAGAATGGTCAAGGTAACCAGTTCGTTTGTTCTGAACTGCTGAAATTGTTGAAATAACAACACTGACTGATTTGGTCACTGCTGAATGTGCAGTTGATTGTCTCTTAAAAGCTAAGTGCTTTGGAAACTTCCAGATAGTCTTTGTTTCATTTATTATCTTGTTCATACTTTTCACATGCAGCTTTTATCCACCTATAAATTGCCTAGTCACTTCACAAACAGCCCTGGGGAGACAAAGTCATTCTGTTTTCTGTACCAGATGTACCATGGTGTAGCAGAACACACAGTCTCTAAAACAAAGTTAACTAAAACTTGTTGCTACCCCAGATGGGCATTTTCTTTTTGCCTGACTAATGGCTGATTCTCTCACGGTCTTCTACTTGGCCAATGTTTCCTGCAGGCCTGCTGGAGCTGGCAGTGGTACCTCAGGACTTGCTGTCCCTCAGCAGAGTCTGTGACATCTCCTCACTGGAGATCTCAGCAGACAGCCATACTCTGGTGGCACGTGGACGTGGCATCATTGATGCTGAAGGCAGGGCCAGGGGAATAATTTTGGTAGATGTGGAAGACTAATAGAAAGTGAAGCACTGTTCAAAGCATGAAGTACTGTGAATGAAGTCATGGAATCTAGGGAGAGAGAGGAGTAGTGAGGTAACAGTCTAAGAGCAAGCAGCAAGAGTTAATAAATATAAATCTAAGGTGCCGACAAATCATTGAGGGTATTCAAGGCTCAGGCAAAATAGATGAATATTGCAATGAAGGAGGAATTCAGCAAAAGCTTTCAAAGATGTAATATCTGTTGATGGTAGATTTATTCTAACACAGTGTAATTTTGAAGGAAAAACTGATGGGGAAGAAGAGATTAACAGAAAGTTTTCCAGTGTAAGTCATAAGCAGAGCAAACAGCTGAAATGCAGAAGCTGGATTTTTGTTTTACAAGGAATCTGTAGTGGTTTACCTTAGAGAGAACAGATGAGTCACAGACCAAAGCATCACTGGAGAACAAGATAACAGAGTAGTTATGCCCAAGAAGTAACAGGACTTCTAGGAGAAGGAAGTGGGACTTTGCTTTTGTGCGGATCCGGGCAAGGGTACTGCTGGCTGGGGTTTGCTGGCTGGGGTTTTTAAGCCCCTCAAAGAAGTGAGGAAGGCTGGGGGGGGAAAAGCAAGAGGACACAGAAATGGGGAAAGCAGAGAAGAGGAGGTGGTAAAAATCTGGAGGAGGTTTACATGAAGTAGCAAAATGGATTAAAAAGTAAAAATGGAATAAGGAAAAGAGAGAAGACAAATTTCAGTGGTACGGTGATGTTTCTGTAAATGATGTAAGAACTGTAAGAGAGCCATGAGGAACACTCTGTGTCCTGCTGTACAGGAGTGAGAAGCAGCTGAATAAAGGAAAAATTAATCACTCATGAAATAAACAAATTTTTTATTCAAAGCACAGAATTATAAATGAATTATAAATTACGTGTTGCTGTAGATACCTTGTGCATGTGAGACATGCACAAGTCTTCCATATCAATTAACTGTTTTGTCAACCAATTATTAACTCTGACTCTGTTAGATACTGAGAGGCATTATTGAAAGGGAATAGGAGATGAGTTATCTGCCATGCTGGTGCCGATAGTCTGTTTCAAACTTGGTTACTGACATTATGAATTGCAAGCTGGCCAAATGGCAGCTATGCCTTGTCCTTTTGCTTCCTCCCTCCCCTCTCCCCATCCTCTTAAAGTTAGCAACCACATAGCAAATAGACAACAGGATTTGATTAGAGGCCACAATTTTGTTTTAACCACCTCATTAATTTCCACTCCTTCTGAGAAGGTCCAAGGGGTGCTGCAGAAGGTCAGTACCTTGTAATAGCTCAGTATTGGTGTGGCCCCACTGCTAGTTCTGTACCTGTAGGCATCTAACAGGCAGCAAGAGAGTATATTAAGGAGTGTTTTATATTTTGCCCTGAGAGCTAGAGTGAATTTTTGAGTTAATATTGATTTTATTTATTTATTTATTTTTCTCACACACTTAAATCCAACTTCTGAAACTCTGTATTTGGGGAGGACAAAAAGTATGAATTCTAAATACTTGTATTCCTGTTGCACTCTCATTGCTCTTTACTTCAGATTATTGCGTAAAATGCAGCTGCTGAGGTACACATTTTTCTTTATGCTAAGTTTTTTTCATATTTTCAGTGGGTCCAAGAGAAAAGGAAGAGAAAATTAAATAGTTATCTTCAAAGTACACCTTGCACTGAGCCAATTTGTGACCTGACACCTAGCTTGGGGGAGCTGCTGAATAAAAATAACATCAATTGCTTAGTATCTGTTTCTTAAATTAAAAAAATAATAATAAATGCGTAAGGAAAGATATGCAAATAAATATAATACTAGCATTTGGAATGTGGACAGATGGTGCAATATATGTGTGTAGTCATAGCAATGTTTTATGACCTGAAATCATAGTAATCATTATGCACAGCCCTGGTGGTAAAAGAGTTGGAGCATATGCCTAACTATAAGCATGCAAATAGTTGTAAAATATTTAAAGAATTCAAGACATAAGGAACAAAATAAGCATTTGACTATGTGTAACGTAGAAGTATTTTCAGGTAAGTGTTTGTTGCAACCCTCCATCTTTGTTAGCAGAGACATGCTGTGAAGCGCAGGCAGGCTGGATTCAGAGGCTGAATGAAAGGGAATACTGAGAGAGAAAAATGTTTTATCTTTTATTTCTCAGCTATAATACAGCAATCAGTAAGGTAATAATGTAATTGTTCAAAATAGGATTATGCTATTTCTCCGGAGTGAGTTAAGTTCATTCAGATGAATATTTCATTCCATAGATGCCTTTTAAGTGCCCAGATGTTTTTGGCTGCGGTTCTTGGTATTCTGTTCACTGTCGCACCAAAGTAGCATAAATCATAACTACCCGCATTAATCAGAAGTCTTCATTACCTGCAGAAACCATCTCTATTTTATTGAAAAATGAAATAGGTGAAAGAAAGCGCTAAAGGACGTTCAGATTATTATCAGCGCACCTGACAGTGCCAGGAGCATGATGCTCACACTAGGATTTCTTGGTTCACATCACAGGCTCACGTAGACATCTGACTGTCATTGCAATCTATTACTGTAATGGGGGCTCTTTGTCATTTTAGCTCACAAGCGAACTCTTTGTTGGTTACAAGGTTCAGATGCTTGTACGATATACAAGAAATTGATACAAAATATTTCTCTTCTAGGTGCATCCTTACATTTTCTTCTTTCACATTTTGCATAATGCGTATTCAAAGATTAAGGTTTACTGTGAATGGAAAAAGAACCTTTTATACAGTCGGTGGGGTAGAGACATCACCAAAAACAAAGACAAATCCTGTTCAGCTAAGCACTAGCAAGTTGCCAAAATCTGTGTAGGTGATGAAAACAGAAAACAAATCCGTTAACAGAGGAAATACTATGGCGAGAGAAAGATGGAACAAGCTGCAAAAAACATAAAAGCAATGAATTTAGGCTTAATCCTATCAAGTGTGCTGTAGTAACTCTGAGAAAGGGTTTTTGTTGTTTCAAGGCAAGTTTTCACTAATTAAAAGATGCTTATGTGCACTGAAAACGATGTTGTGTCCCCAGAAGTTAAAAATGGCATGACTTATGAGCAATATAAAATGAGGTTCTTGAGTGCCAGGAACTGCTAGCAGGTGGCTAGAAATTCAAAGAGAAATGGAAAGGACAGGTTTTTTATCTTGTCTGGTTTCAGTACATTTACTTAGTCAGAAAAGGCCAAGAGACATTAAACAGAATTTCTTGGAAGAGCAGGTGGAAGGAGCTTTACTGTTCCTGGCCAAACTTCATGTTAATTATAAGAAAAACTTCGGGGACTGAACTTCTATGAATGGTTTAGTGAAAAGGTTATGACAGAAAGAAAAAATACCCATTCAAGAAGGGTTTTGCAAGCCTGGCAGCTCAAATCATTGAACTATTTATTTTTGTTCTCTTTGCTTTTAATGATATATTAAAACACTCTATAGTGGTGTGAGATCTGTATAATTTTTGTATGCTACCTCAGGGAAATGATTTATGGGAATATCTGAAATGAAAATTACTGTGTAAATCAATGACCTTCATCTCCTTTGCCTTTATGCAAGTTGGATTATCACATAAACAGAATATGCTTTGAAATCTGGCAAAACCAAGGACTAACTTCTAGATTAAATTTCTAACTACTCATCTATAATTATTCTTGTTCATCTGTTATAACAAGCTTTGATCATATGAGACCTGTATGCAACCTGGTCCAGCTGGGATCTTAGAAGTCAACCGTCTTTCCTTCTTTCCTTTTGAAGCCATGTTTAGGCACTGAGTTACTAGCCCTTCTTCATTACCAGTTTTTCCTCTGTTTCTAAGCTTTATCAGCTGCAAGCAAAAAGAATTGAACTGTCTGGTAAGAACACACGTATTGTTGCTGGACAAATAAGTAACGTGCAATAATTGTGGCCATGGCTTCAATGAGTCAAGATGATGTTTTCTGAAAAAGGTAGTCATCATTGCTGTCCTCCAGTGAAGTACGAGGAAGAATTAGTAGCACCTCAGCTAAGTAAAATAACTAAACAAATGCAGTTTTGATTGCTACTCCTTGACCTACCACAAACATCTGTCTGTGCCATTGTGTAGGTGTGCGTGAAAAAATATCCTAACTGAAAATATATGCTACTTGTATTCTAATCATTTTACAAAGCAATTATATTGCATTATTAGGTTTCTTCCTATATAGCATAGCATTCACCTTATACAGTATATAAATTTGTCTAGCAAAATGTAAATCTTTCAGTACCTTTGAACAGTGTGACTTCATCTTAGAGGACTCTGAAGCAGTGCCTGAATTGCTGTTTCCCTAAGCAGATGGCAGAAAGACAGTTGGTGTGGCCATCAACCACATGGACAAGGCTCCAGGGTTCGTATTTCTGTTTGCTGATCCCAGTGGCTGTCCTGCAAAATGCACGTAGTCTCCTGTCCTCCCTCTATGAAGGTTGTAAAAAGTTTTAAGGAGTGGAGGGGGAGATGGCCTTTGTTAACTCGCGCTGCTACTTGCCCTCATGATAGCAACAAGCACCATTTTGTTGAAGACCCACACCAGTGCTCCCCGTTCAGGCTCTGTGGCTGAGTAATATGACAGGAATGAGGACTTCTTCAGGGGCCTGGAGCATCTCCCTTGTGAGGAAAGGCTGAGAGACCAGGGGCTGTTCAGCCTGGAGAGAAGGCTGAGAGGGGATCTGATCAATGCTTACAAATATTTAAAGGCCAGGAGTCAAGTGGATGGGGCCAGGCCCTTTTCAGTGGTGCTCAGCAACAGGACAAGAGGCAACAGGTACAAACAGGAACACAGGAAGTTCCATCCAAACATGAGAAAAAACTTCTTTACTCTGAGAGTGACAGAGCACCGGAACAGGCTGCTCAGAGAGGCTGTGGAGTCTCTTTCTCTGGAGATATTCAAAACCCACCTGGATGCTTTCCTGTGCAACCTGCTGTAGGGAACTGCTTCAGCAGGAAGTTAAACTCAGTGATCTCCAGAGATCCCCTCAACCCCTGTGATTCTGTGAAGCAGTACTTACCTTACTGCTAACAGCGTTAGGTGATAACGGTAGCTGTGCCCCACAGGCCAAGTGAAGCACTTTTCAAAGCAACAACCTTCATTCAGATAGCATTGAAAGAAAACTTAGCAAAGTTTATTGAAATTAACGTAGTGATTTTGGATTTAATACTAAGACAAAGAAGAACAGAGCAATTATCAGATGCTTAAAATTCCTCATTGCAAATCTTTTTCTATAATTCATTTCTATTACTGGAAGTTATTTTGTTTAAGGTAAGTTCTGAGGTCAGACATTGCACGTTAAACAGACATTTGAGATCTGGAAGTAGAGGATAATCACTAAAATATATAAATGGCATTGTCAATGGCATAAACTAGAAATTGTCCAGACAATGCAGCAGGAGATACTCAAATTAATTGTATTGTGAGGAATGATGGAGCCACACTGGAAGAAATACTGATCAGGAAACTATTTCCTTCAGTTCTTTTTCTGTCCAAAACTGTCAATGTAATTATTCTTCCCCAGTAGCTTTGCTTACACATCAACGTACACGAAAAAAGCATCTTGGTTTAAAAAGGACTTGCACATTAATGCCCTAATTTAGCATTCTTATCTTCCATGGGTTTAGCATTTCACATCCTGTTCATGCTTTCTCTGTGGTCTGAGATAATTTTGTTGCTTAGATATCAAGCATATTTTACTGTTATTTAACATACACTTATAACTAAGCACAAGAATGCTTTATTTTAGATCTCTGTAAAACTAAAAATATGTAAATAAATCTTAGCGCAGGTTTCCCCTTCCTAGACATTGACCTCACTGTCCAGACTAAAGGAATGCTCAGTTAGCTTAATGACAGACTATTATCTAAAACAATAATAAAAAGAAACAGAAGCTTTCATTTGACTTTATCGCAACTATTAAAAAGATGTGGAAATGGAAAAAGAATAGGATTATCTGTGAAATTCAAGTAAAACAAAAAAAAAAGGAAAATTTTACACTAATTCAGAAGATAAATTGCATTAGAAGAATATTTTCCTCTGAATATTTTCAATTGGTGTGAGGTAGATGTTTGTATCAGTTACCATGTGAAAATTAATTTGCTAACTTTTTACAGTGATTGCTAACTAACGTTAGATGCTGAATTTTGTTACTCTTACAGTTAATATTTTAAGCGTCAGTGAAATTTTTCATAAACAGTATTTTCAGTGTTATTGTTGTAAAAACATGTTCAGAGAAATGGTATTCTGTATTTATGAAACAACTAGATACTCTGTCATTCCCTATTAAATATATAGCACAAGCTATTTTTAGAAGTAGACAAATGCTAAAATCCTGAAACAATCTTAAAGTATCTTTTTCTTTAACTCTCACTTTCTGCAGGATGAACGGAGCATCACGTAGCCCAGTTGAAGCTGCTACTGCTGTCCTCTCCAGCTGGATGACACACGGGGATTTTAATCGCAGGCCTTGGGACAGAATCATGGTGAGTTGGATTTTGATCAGAAAAAAACTCCATAATACATGCAGAGGCAAGAAAAGAGTGTATTAGTGAAGAAGATTCTGTAGAAAACACAGATGTAAGTAACAACAGAAGGAAAAAATAAATACTGGCAACATCTATTTCTTGAAATGGTAATAGAACTATAGAAACAATTCAAGAGTGGGAAATATGGAGCACTATTTTCAATAATCTAAGAATGAAGAACATGGAGCCCTATTTTCAAATATTGTTCCATGCCATAACAACATACTTGCTATCCTTCTGCTGCATTAATACAATAAAAAAGTACTGTTTTCTGAGCTCCTAAAACTGTTATCTAAAGTTCCTAAACCAAAGAATCTTTTTTTGCTTCCTTAGAATAATTTTGTTTGAAATCTGAGATGTTAAACTAAACAGAAATGAATAAATTCCTTATAATATTGTAAGGTTGTAATTCCAGAAAGATAGCAAAACAAAATCAAAGCTTATTTCAGATTTCTGCCAGAACCAGAGTATATTTAACTATTAAAGGCTTAGTCTGTGAGGTCTGAAAAAGTGATGAATAAATCAATAAGCACTGATTGCCTATCTCTGTCAGTGCTGACTGGCCAGCATACGTAAAGAGAGACAACATAATGATTTTTCTCGATAGCTTTTCCACAGTTTTAGAATCAATTGACTAAGGAAAATGTCTGCTGAGGAGAGTGCTGGGCGTTTTAAAGAAGAGTCAAAAAAGAATCTATTTTCCAGTTCTACAGTCTTGTATTATTGCCCATCTATGTGCTAGCTAGAATTTCATGCTGCCAGATCTGATTGCAGCATCAAAGTCATAATTGTTTAACTTTCTACAGAGGAAAACTATTGCACAAGATGTAATCTTCTTCGTTCTGCTGTCTTTTGTACTTAAAATCTCCAGAATCTCCAGAGAACTCACTGCAGCTTTTTAAGCTAAAAATTTCTTTGATTAAGTCACAGTGGCCCTTGGCCTTTCTCACCTGCAGAGGCCAATGTTGTTTTAAGCAGGACCTAATAATGTTGCCATAGCACGGTCTCATGGGAAGCAATTGCCACTAGTGTGAGAGCCACTCTTCCCTTCCCCCTCCTTCTTTCCGACTCCTAATTTACATTGAGAGCCAAGGAGGAGGTGAATTGCAAAAAAGAATAAAACACCTGAACCTGATTGAAGAGGCGTTTGAATGGGTCATGGCAGAGACTTTATGGATACAGTGGGAAAAGTATCACGTGGGGACATGTGTTGGACTGCAGAGGACACCCAAAGAGGAATTTCTGTTTGAGAGACTCTGCTGCTTCTCTTCCCAGGAAGACACAGGGGACGGTTTTCCCTTTTCTTTTCTTTTGTGCTTTTTTCCCCAAAAACAAACTTTCACCATTGAAATGTGTGTGTCATCAGCCATGAACCCCTCCAATAAATCTTTGTGAGCATAAGTCTACCTAACAAATAAATTAGAACACAATGCAATTCATCTTGACGTCCCCTAGAGCTATTCAGTATAACTGCAATATTATAATACTTTCACTGGCAAGGGACAGCTTGATGTTGAACTAAGCTTTTGTTCAGCTGCACTCTGAGGATTGCTTTTTGCCTCTGTGAGTTATGTTATGCACATCTAATAGTTTTTGATTTGTAATGTAGCTACTATGACTGACAGCTAGAAACAGTATGAAAAGTGCCTACACAACGTGAGAATACGATTGCTTACGATCCCATCTAAAGCTGCAGACTTCAGGGTAACCAAGCATGTGTTTGCCATACTCTTTATGCTACCTCCTCTCTGAATCCAATTAAGAGTCACAGTAATGTTCAAAATACAAACATTTCTGAGGATCAACATTAAATAAAAAGCATAAGCTGCGTTTAACAAAGTGTAGAGACTTAAGTGAAGTATATGAACTTGAATGTTATTTATCATGCTTTTTTTAAATGTACTGGCTGCGGACTTTCTCATTGAGGGGTGAAAGCACAAGAGGTTCACTTGGAAGCATATTAAGTTATATACCCCAGCAGCCAATTTCTCTTGAAAAGAAAATATAAAAGAAAGCATTGGTATTATGTTCTGTTATTACTTGCTGTTAAAATAACTGAGCCCACCCAAATATTTTAACACTCAAATTTGAATGTTACACTACTGTTTGTATTCTTTGAACTTTAAAGATAACTCAGTTGATTCTTTTTTTCTTTTTTAATCAATATGTTTGATTTAAAGGCAGTTTTGGGTAACGACTTGTATTGTTTCCAACACAAGGAGACTGTAATGTATCGTATTTGCTAAGCACAAATGCTTCCTCAGGAAAATACATCTGGTGTGTGAGAAAGGAGGCTGTAGGTAGAGAGAAGAAAAAAGGAAGAACCATCATCAGAGGAACACCAAGGTGGTTGCTTTCATCAAGGAGATTAACTTGAGCCACGTTGAAAGCAGTCTGGCAGACTTGAATGTGCGATGTTAGCAATGGTATTTGGTGAGTATGAGTAAAAATGTAAACACAGTTAAATTTTACTTTACACTCTTCAGCAGTTTCTGGCACTTCATAATGGCTGTCTAGAGCTTTAGGGAGTGCATATATAGAAGCTAACTCTTAATTAAATAAGCTCTTAGAGCTCCCTATAGGCAGTTGAGGAGTTTGAGAATCTTTTGACTAATCCTTGTAAATGCCACGGGATACATGGGGTCATGAGGTTCCTATTACAAACATCTAAATTAGGTCTAAATCAGATGTGAATCACCTTTCTCAGTTTCATTAATTTGCATTATTTTTTGACAGAAGGAGCTACTGATGTGTCAGCACAAAGAAATTGTCTTCTGTTGGTTACTTACTTGGGTATAGGGATGTTAGAAAGTGATATTCCACCAGGGAATAGCAACATGGAGCTGCGTCGGGAGGATCAGGTTGGGTATTAGGAAAAGGTTCTTCACCAGAAGGTGGTCAGGCCCTGGAACAGGCGCCCCAGGGCAGTGGCTGTAGCCCCAAGTTGCTGGAGTTCGAGGAGCATTTGGACAATCATAGAATCCTTAGAGTAAGAAGGGACCTTCAGAGGTCATCTGATCTAACTCCCCTGCAATGAACAGGGATACCTACAGCTCGATCATGTTGCTCAGAACCCCATCCAGCCTGACCTCAGATGTCTCCAGGGACGAGGCTTCCACCACCTCTCTGGGCAACCTGTTCCATTACTTCGCTGACCTTACTGCAAAAACAAAAAAACCAACCTTTTCCTTATATCCAGTTGAAATCTTCCCTCTTTCAGTTTGAAACCACTCGCCCTTGTCCTGTCCCCATAGACTCTGCGAAAGAGTCTGTCCCCTTCTTTCTTGTAGCCCCCCTTTAGGTACTGAAAGGCAGCTATCAGGTCTCCCTGGAGCCTTCTCTTCTGGCTGAACAGCCTCAGCTCTCTCAGCCTGTCCTTGTAGAAGAGATGTTCCATCCCTTGGACCATTTTAGTGGCCCTCCTCTGGACATGCTCCTCCAGGTCCATGTCTCTCCTGTGCTGAGGACTCCATGTCTGGATGCAGTGTTCCAGGTGAGGTCTAAGCAGTGCAGAGCAGGGGGGCAGGATCACCTCCCTCACCCTGCTGGCCACACTGCTTTTGATGCAGCCCAGGATTTGGGTGGCTTTCTGGGCTGCGAGGGCATGTTGCTGGCTCAGGTCCGGCTGCCATCCACCAGTACCCCCAAGTCCTTTTCGGCAGGGCTGTGCTCATTCTTTTCATCCTCCAGCTTGCATTGGTAGTGGGGGTTTCCATGGCCCAGGTGCAGACCTTGCACTTGGCTTTGAACCTCATGAGGTTCTCCTGGGCCCACTGCTCAAGCCTGTCTGGGTCTTTCTGGATGGCATCCTATCCCTCAGGTGTGTCAACAGCACCATACTGCTTGGTATCACCTGCAAACTTGCTGAGAGTGCAGTCAATCGACTGCTCTCACACCATATGTAAAGTTCGCTACTCTCTCATGAAAATCCCTGAACAGCATATGACAGTAGAGTCTGAGGAAAACTAGCATATGAGTACTGGCAAACATCTTCTGTATGACTGTGGCATGAGCATCTTTGTGTCCATTTTCTCACAGTACACGAGCCTGGGACACCGGTGTCCAATATAATAACACAGGCTTAACGTCTCAGGGTGGCAAAGGAAACGAGATGCAGCTGTCCATGCCACACAGGGAGATTTTGAACGATCAGCTCCTATGTCACACATCATTTTGATGATTTTGAAATATGGTGAAACACATTGTACTAATATCCTTCAGAGTCTTTAAGTGACTGCTGAGTGTATTTGCTATGCTCCTACAGAGAGAGAACTGCTAGTCTGTGTGGGACATATTGTACTTGGTTAATTGTATAGACCGCACTGAAGAGGGACTTATGCCTTTGCAGAAAAAAATCACAATTTAAATGTAACTCTCTGCTTGTTAGTCTAGAAGCATGGAGTCACATTTAATTGGCTTGCATTGATTGTTTCAAAGTGCTTATTAGTTTAATACAGTGTTTTGACAAAGCAGTAGATTTCTGCTTCCTTCCAATAAATGGAAAGAGGGGTTACTACTAACAGAATTCTATTCAACTTTTCCATTTCCTAAAATATGGCTGTACAAGAAGTACATTATAAACTCTGAAATCTGCTTTTATCCCTTATATTCATTAAATGTTTATGTATGTAGAAGTGAAGACAAAACTTAGTTCCTCTATCTGTATGAAAGTTTTTCAAACCCTTTGTCCATTATTAGTACAGCGTTCAACTAAAATCTGTCTTGCCAATTTAATAAACAACTAAATATTCTGCATATAGCATCTTCCAAAATGGGGAGGAAGAACAAACAGAAACAAACCAAAAAAAATACGACCACTGAAATAAGTATCACTCAATTGCTTGGACTTGCTTCCATTTTGTTCTCAAGAACCTTTCCAGAAGAGGAAAGAGAAAGTTTGACTAGTCTGAACATTGCTGCTAGTTCTTCTTTGGAAAGGCTGCTATACTCAGGAGCTTTGCTGCTTGAAGAAGCCAGGTCTGCTGACTGTTTCCAGGGAAAAGAAGCACTCCCTTGAAGTCATGAGCTAAAACTCAGCAAGAGCTTTTTCATATAATTCCTTCTTTGTCATGTCATATCGCAAATTTTGTGCTTAACTTTTGACATACGCAAAGGAAGATATACTTCCTGTTACCCCAGTGGTTAACAGAGACTGTTAGAGTTCTTAACACAGTAAGTTCTGCTTCAATGCAAACTTTCAATAGCAGTACTGACTTGATTTTGTTCTGCTTTTACATGAGCTTTGCCTGCTGGCTCCAAATAAGTTACACATTCACACTCGAAGATGCATCCATCTTTCTCTATTTCTTCTTCACACTTTTAATTGACATCTCTTTTGAACTATTGAGTAACAATATCCACTAAGCTGTTATGTGGACTGCATGAAACTTTCACTTATTACATTATGAAACTTGCAGTTTTACATGTTTCACATTCTGGGTTGGACCTTTGCTGAAAAGGACTTTTCATGCGAAAAAATAAGGAGTCCTCTGAGGTACTATTATTGTGTTTCTATCCTTTGAAATAAAGGAACAGAGCTTTTCCAAATTCTCAGCAGCATCTATACACTATCTGTAGATGAATGTGATTCTGCATTATGGTATCTGCCAGGCCACAAGTACAAAGGATGCTTGGCATATTTTAAATGACGTTTTACCCAAATAAAATAACAATCTCTTAACTGGAAAATAGTCAAACCAATTGGGTAGTAATGTATTTTTTCTGTTCTGATATGCAACCTAGGGCTCTGCCATGGACCCAAAGGAAAAAGTGTACTTATGCCATTGTCAGTCATGTGGATAAGTAAGAAGAATTTAATAGATTTTAAGTCCACAAGCAATAGCTGGAGGGAAGAGGGAATGGAGTGTATACAATTCTACGGAAGTTTCCCCCAGAATGAGCATGAATTTTGTGTGTATTGACTAAAGCATGGCTTATATGGTGCTTCCTGTGGTAATTTATTCCCCTGACTAATGATCCTCATTGTTAGGAAGCCACACATTATCTCTAGTGCGTGTTTGTCTGGCTTTCAGCTCTTTATTGCTGCTTCATATTATGTCTTTCTGTTACATCGAACAGCCCAGTAGTACCCAGCAAAAGTAACTGCATGAAAGTATTTATATAGCATAATCAAGTTATCTTTTAATCTCTACTTTGTTAAACTACAGAGTGTGACTCACTAAAGAACTTTCATTACTTTTTGGTGTTTTCTCAGAGTATTTTCCTAGTTATATCTCTCCTTTCCACAGATTTTAATTTAAACAAATTAATAGGAAAGTAGGTCAGGTATTCATAGACTTGCCTGCCTGCAAAGACAACTGTTAACCTCTCTAATCAATTTAGCAACTTAAAAGTTCAGGCCACTTTAGAATGAAGATGGGGCCAGGACTGTACGTATCTGTACGACATATGTAAATTACTTAAATATACTCCAAACTGTAATTTACTTTCTTGACCAGGGATCTTGCCCTTTTTTGTTGCTCTTGTTTGTTGGGTGCTTGATCACCTTGAACTTTTGAGTGAAAACATCCAGAAAATAGAAGAATTAAATACTTTAAATGCAATTACAGACAAAAGAGCCTTCACATTACTTTTCTCACTAAGCACAGTCACAATCCTGACCTTTATTTTTCAATTGCATCCAACGATTTTGTTCCTTTTGATGTCCTTTGCTACTTGCATCTCATTTGATCCCCTTGGTTATTCTGATTTGGGCCTTATGCCTGAACTACACCTTTGTAGTCATCTTCAGCAATCTGATTTCATTTCCATTTCTAGTGCAGTCCGTTCTTGTATTACAGGGTAAAAAAAAAAAAAAAATGATTAGGTCCAGCCAATTTTTTTATGACTCTGCCTTTCTTCCCACCCAGTCCTCCTCCCCAATACCATAGCTTACACTTTTATTCTAAATACTCTGAAGAGCTGCCAGATTTCTTCAACTTTTTTTTTTTTCAGATCAGTATCCCAGGAGAGTCCACCTACTAAACCTCTGATTTATGAAGTCTGCTTTTTGAAGCCTGGTATCTTTATTTTGTACTGCTTTGGCTTTTCAGCCACAGTTTCCCTGCAGCTGTATTTTCTCCAAACACGTCAAATGTTTCAGACCACTTTTGTTATTGTTAAATTACATGCAGATGCTGTAAAGGAGCAATCACAATCAAGTATACGTGATAAACATGCAGGGAACGATGTCTGCCTAAAGGTGGTAGCTTCTTTGTGAAAGTATCTTGTGTTATTTGTTATTTCATCCTGTGAGGAGACAAACAGGAAAAGAAACTTTGCCACAAAGGAAAAACTGCATGTCATTGCAACATAGCTGCAACTTGAAAAATGTGCGTGTAGTCACATGGCTAAAACCACATGAATTGAACTATATAGGAATCTTATGCCAAAAGAAACACAAAAACCATTTAAAGCAAAACAAAAAATCATTAAAAGAAATTTCAAGTGTAGCCTGTCCCACCTAATGATTTTTCATGATTGATGCCTGAAGAAAAACTCTTTTAAAAAAAAAGAGTGGATATGAGCACAGTGAGGCAGTGGTTGTGCGTTTCAGCAGTAGCGACAGTGGTCACCTCCACTGGTACAGATCATTACAAGCATGGCATGCAGGCTCTTGTTCATTGCTGGTGAAAATGTACAGCTAATGGTGGAGATTATGTTGAAAAAGTGTTTTATAGCTGAGAATTTGCTCTATCAAATTGTGTTATTGCGCTCTTTGTGTCTGTTGTGGTTTCCATGGAAATAAATGAGAGGCATTACTTTTGGAGTGACCTACCTATTTGTAAAGGTGTTAATTCAGGAGACAGGGAACTATTTCCAAAATTAAAGGTAAAAAGAAATGACGAGTGTGGGGCAGACAGTAGCATGGGGCTGAATGGTATTCAGTAGCAGTGCATTTCTACCACAAAACAGTGTCTGAGGCCATTTTCTTTCCTTTCAAAGTAATAAGCTTCATGTGACTGCAGGATGAATTAGCTTAAGCCACGTCCCCAGCTTCAGGACAGAGGTGTTATTACTAACAGCAAAGATAAAGCTGCAACAATTTGTAGTTTGTAGAGGGCCATTTTCAAACGCTGCCTGCATTCCTAGAATTAGGTAATGGCTTAGATTATCGGTGCAGCACTTGTAGATATCTGTGAAAAGGATTGCTCCATCTGTGCTGCAAAAGAGAATCGTTAATTCTCACCGGTCAGCTACTCGAAGTGGGGAGAATAAATTCATGGATGCGTCATCCAAATTTTGACTACTTTCAGATATTTTGTGTTGCCCAGTCCGTGCAAGAATTTTTTCTGTCAATTATTAAAATGACTGGAAAAAGGAGACCAAGGAATTAAACTAAATGCAGGGTAAAACATAGAGAAAAAATAGTGAGCTTTTGTTCAGAAGTTGAAAATACTATTATGTATTTCATATTCTTCTGAAAATTAACTTCACAGTTTCATCATTTCTTTCTTGTTTTCCATCCTCTTACGTTTCAGAAAGAGGTAGAACACTGGAAAAACTTTATACTAAAGATCAGCTAGGAATAAATTAATCATCACACAAGAGCTGCTGTCTAAAACTGTTCCCTCAGAAATCTTTTGGCTGAGGAAAAAGAGTTGTTCTCTCCTTTTGGTTTTCTCTGTGGTACTGAATTATGACTGTTCTTGAGGAAGGTGTATTTGTAACTGGAGGACAGTATGAAACATCATCTACGGCCTTCTTAGCCATGGAAGAGAAAAATGTTGATAATTCGGAGCTCTGCCCTTACTTCCTACCTCCTGGCAAGGGCCCTGCCTGAGGTGGTGCTAAGTGACCGGGACACAAACAACTTCTGGACGTGACATGAGAAACTGCTGGCTGTGAGTATACACAGTAAGCAGCTGCTGCAGGTCACAGCCCCTCAAGGGATGGCTGGGCCTCACAGGAGGAGACAATCAGGGATCCTGGTCTCACCACACCAGAGTTTGTCCCAGCACCTTCACAGCTACTTCTTAAGGTGAAGAACTTTTACCTGCTTTACAGGAGCTGGTCTCAACTGGTGCTCTGTGCTTCCAGTACTGCAGGATTCACAAGTCAACAAGGTATGTGTTTCACTCTATCGTACGTGGGGGCAATACTCCAATAGCAAGTGGCTGGTGGAAGGGATAAAAACATGCTTTTCCATGTAATTTGTGGAAGGAAAACTTATCATAAGGGAAATTCATGGTAGTAAGAGCTGCTTGTGCCAGCAGGAGAGTCTATAAGGCACAACCTTCTCCTCTGCATGTCCCCATGGCTACATCTGGAAGTCCCTGCCTCTAGGGTTGCCATTTTTGCATGCCTTTGTCTCCTTGTGTATTTCACGTGGCTGTGACTTTCAAAAGATTGCAGTGGCAAAAATGTGGGCACTCTCATTCTTCAGTTGTTGGAGGGCTGTTGCATTAGCTGTCAAAAACATTTTGAAGTTGGTACAATGCAGACAGTAAACTACATGGCAGCCAAAGGTGTTGTAAATTGCATGGACTCACTCCAGGTCACTTTCCATTAGTCAGTGTGAGTGTTGTTAATGTCGTGGCCTTGAGAAGATGCACCAAATCCTTGATTCCAAACCAGGATGTGGATGCGGCTTTCTGCTCAGGGTTTTGGATTTATACTCAACGTTATTTGATTTCAATTATTTACACTAAAATGCTTTGAGCGCACTGTTATTGATTCATCTTTTATAATAAGAAAAAGGGCTTTATACATAGCTAGAGAAATACAGATCTGAGGAAGCCAACCCTACTATGAAGGCATCGAAATGATGTCTGAGAAAAGCATGCTTAGATCAGAAAGACAGCAATTATTTCTTCTTAGAATTTGTTTTAATGTTACGGGCAATTACAAAGTCAATAAAGAATAATAACTGTTAATTTTTTTTTTCTCAGTGGTCTGAAGATAAAAGCAGATGGGTAGAAGCAGAGGCAATCAAAAAAATGTACATTCAGTCCTTTCAGATCAAAACATGTAGAAAAGTGCCACATCTTTTAAGCACTCAGTAAGGGCTAGAGCTAAAGTGGGTATTAGAGTATTGAAATGACGTATCTCTGAGAGAGTAAAATGCTACACTGCTTCTTCGGGGTCACTGGAGACACAGTTTGTTATCTTTAAGTCAAAGCACCTGAAAGTTTTATTTCGCTGTACTTGAACAGGATCTAAAAACCAGGCATTCATCTGCCTGAGCGCTCTGAAGGCTTAATTTCAGAGCACGCCTATGCACCAAAATAGTGTCAGCCTCCATAGAAAGTGTAATGATGGCTCCTGCTGCTTCCTTTAACATAAGCGTGTGTCAGCACCGACCAGTACTGATCACATTGCTTCCTTTCATGTCATAGCCCAACATTTAAAGCTTTCAAGCAGGATGCAGAAGGTTTGGTTCAATTCTCCCACATCACAGAAGAGTGTACAAGGGATCAAGGGGAAGAGAAAGAACTATTTCTTGTATCGAAGAAATCATTTCTGAACCAAAAATAATCCCAAACTGAGCCAGAAGGAGAGCACAAGATGCAGCACACCACTACAATGATAGTAATTCAAGAACTTGTCTAGGATTTTTGTCTTATTATTTGCAACTTCCAGATTTTTTTCTACAATTAACATGGAAATCAGCCTCAGATTTAAAAAAAAAAAAAAAGAAAAAGAAAAAAAAAAGCTTAAATGCAATCATGCAATCTTTAAAGTTACGATACTATTCATTAAGATTATGATTTACGTTCTTAACGGTGTTAGAACGTCATAGATAATTAGAATAAAAGATCACCAAGGGCAAGAATATATATATATATATAGTGCTTGTCATCCAAACAGTTGGAGAAAATTCCAAATGCTTTTACTTTAATTGCTGATTTTGTAAAAACTATCACTCAGTGTTGCAAAGCTAGCAGTTTAAGCTACGTTTAAAAATCTGAAAACAAATAAGAAAAAAGTTGGAGGTCATAACTTCCTATGGTTTAACCATCCATTCTGCATGGTTACTTTGAAAATGCTTTCTCCACTTGTATCATGCACAGTGCTTTAGAACTGTATGATTAAATTGAAGTCAATTCCTCATGTTGGCTCAAACTGCTCATAGAAGTATTGAATTTTTTCATGCACAATTTACTTGGAGGAAAGCAAGAAAAGCTCACCTAAATAAATAAAAAAAATCTCTGATAATGTAAACTCCTTCACCACAGGCTATCAGTATAACAGCTGTTTCAAAAACCAACACCCTTTTTTAGCTCTGATGAGCAATTTTCATTTTATGGTTCTCAAAAACTGCGGTATTAGATACAGATAAATGCTGTAGTTCCTCAGCTGATTGAATCAGACGTGTGCATATGCAAAAGTACAAATCTAAATGCAACCCCGAAGAATGAATTTAGAGCCCCAGCATATTTAGGCCCTGAATGTTTACTAACAGAAGGAAAATGATGTTTTATCGGTCACCTGTAATTATATCATAATGACCTTGGGATTTCTGAATTTCACAGCTCCCTTCTGCTCTTTCTGTTCCGTTTTCTGAAGGCTGTTACAGAAATACAAAATTAGAATTGTAAATTAAGCTATTACATAAAAGCCACTGGATTAGAAATCATGCCTGCTTCACAAAAGGCTGGTTCATTCTACAGAATTTTATTTTCTTCACAATTGTGCAGTGGAAAACTGCGTGTAGGGATATTCTTACAGATAATTTCTCATTTCAGTAGCTCCTACTCTAACATGAGTTCCGCATACCCCCGTGGGTGAAATAATCTCCATTCTCTTCTGATCTATGTTTGCATGGGGTTGTATAGAAGTCACACAGATGGCATTTTCAAAGAGGAAAAAAAAATATAGCAACCTGTTTTGGTTTTCCCTGTTGCTTAGGAGAAATATGCATAATCATAAATTTAGTGGTAGATGATATTGACTTTAGCTGAATCTCAACAGGTATATAAGCTACTGACAACATTTAAGTCAGCTGATGGAAGCTGAACAGGATTTTTCCCAGTGGCCCTCAAAGGCAATGCGTTATGCACGCCTTTACACATGAACCTACAACGTTCCCTGTGTGAAGTCTGCCTTGCTAGAACTGACCACCCTGGTACTGCATGAATATTTCTCTCCAACTTTGAAGTTGGCTTTGATAATTCTCTAACAAGAAGGTCCCCATTGTTGAGTCATTGAAGCCTTTGCTTTGTCTTCTCAACGGTTTATAAGCTGCATGTTTTTAGAGTTCATTCTCTCAAAGTATGACTTAACTGCCCACAATTTTACATTTGGTACCATCTCGTGTCAAAATACATAATTATAATGCTAGCGAACGTTTTATGAATTTCACATCTTCCAGTATTTTATATTCAGCTATTTGTGTTTGAGAAGATTGTCTTTTCAACTAAAAGTTGAAGGATCACACCACAGCTGGGAAGTGGTCTCCCTTAGCATCAAGGAGAGGCGAGGGCCAGTCAGGGAGGGCACAGACCAAACAGCTCTGGAAACAGGGCCTTGGGAAAGCAAGAGGTGCAAGAATCCTGTTCATTGGGAGGACAGTTAATCCTGACCAAGGACTGATGTTTTTATCTAAATTACTTCTTCCCCTTTGTTGTCTCAGACTAATATTGCTCTTTGGTGGCTTTCTCCTGTGGTGCTAGAGCCAAATTTTGTACAATTACTTTAGCTTAAAATAAAGTTGGCAGAACTGGTATTGGCCACTTTCTGTTTTGAGACACTTGCTGGACATACATATGTACTGAAAAAAAAAAAAGAAAAAATCTGTATTATCCCTGTAATAAAACCTTCTAGGAGAGAACATCTAGTTCAGGTCACTTCTCCAGCAGAGGAAGGTCTCTTCCCTTCCTCTAGAAGCAAATATCAGTAATCCCAGCTCAGCTGCAGCTGGGCTGATTAGAAGGTCTGGAGAGAGGAATGAAAAGTCAGAGGATGCTGCTGCAGAGGTCCTTCTGTAGTTGGCCTGGCTTGTTAGGCCAAGTGTCCCAAGCTCTTCAAGTTTTGGGAGGTAAATCCTATTAAATCTCTGTAGTTGTGCAATGGGGAACAGTAATCTTTATGAAGAGTGGGAGGTAAATCCTATTAAATCTCTGTAGTTGTGCAATGGGGAACAGTAATCTTTATGAAGAGATAACACATTCCTACAATACTGATTGAGTCACAAGTGCCGCAGATAGGGAGAAGTACTGAGTACAGTTTATGGTTTGGGAAGTGCTGCTGTAGATGAGGTCTTTTCTTATCTTTCTCTGGTTATGCTGCTCACATACTCTTGCACTTTCCCAAAGAGGTGCTTTAACATACCGTGCTCTGAACTTAAGGAGTCTGAAAGTGTTAAATAAGGAACATATCTTCCAAAAGTAACAGTAACTGCCTTGTTCTCAATCACAATGTCTGCAAAGCATACTGATGGAGCTTTGAAAGCAATGTAAATTAATTATAATTAAGCCAATTAAGTTTATTTGCACAGTTAAATCTTTGGGATTGTGGGATTGACATATATAATGGAGAATTTACATTTTAAATGTTGTGTTCTGAAGTTTTTTCTGTATATTGATTATTTACTTTGCTATAATACAAACCCTGATGTCTGTCCATCAAATAGCTGAGAAAGTGAAAGGTTCTCTTCCTGAGGTGTTATTTCTATATATGAGCTATATATTCTTCATGACTGTGGGTGGGTCCTACTTTGCCTTCAGTGATAGTTCTGTGCTTCTGGTGTTTCCCTGGGGCGGTGAAACAGTTGACGACAGCTGACGGTATTTTCATCTAAAAATTTCCTTTGCTTAATGAGCAACTCTTAGGGTTATAAAATCACCATTGACATAGTTATTGTCTTGTGGGTCCTTGATTTGATATGCAGCATAATGTGTCTCTTAATTAAACCAAGCAAAATTTCCACATTAGGCAAGAGCAAAAATAACTCTAAGTAAGTCTGTATTACTTAGTACTGGGAGTAGCACGGTAGCAGGTAGAGTTTATATGCATTTATCTTCTCCCCATAGATTGAAACATAGATATGCCCTTGCTTCTACCTGTACTGGTGAATCTGCTTGAAGCTTATAAGCTGTGATATTGAGTATGCCACAGTCAGAGTTTGAGGTAAAATATTTGTTAACCTCCAAGGGAGTAGCTGCAGCCTGTGGGTAAGTAAACATTTTTCTTCAAGCTGAAAAGAAATTCTATTTTATTTCCACAGTAGCAATGATTTACAGATTGATATTTTCTTCATGGTGATGTTTACAATGGTCATACATACAGGTATGATTTATTTACTTGTATGAAACTTCTCCTATATAGCAAGAAATGTTAACTATAGAAAAAAAGACAACAAAGTGCTAGAATTTTTCTAGCAATGTTTATCTGAAAGTGCTTCGTAATTACCATTATTTTATTCTAGTCCCCATATACTTAATTTGACTTTTAACACTTTATAATAGAAACATGAGGTGACTCTTCTCAGTAAAATAATAGCCGTAATTATTTGGATTTAGTTCATTAATGTCTGCTGATAATTTGTGGCACAGTTTTAGTTGAATGTTTGGGTCTTTTTCCCCCTATGAATCAGATAAGTAGATACCTACAGTTTTAAAACTCTGCAATTTCAGACCAATGCCATGTACCTGTGTAGACAGGAAGTCAAACTGCTGGCACACGTAAGTAGAAAAAGTTCAGTAGTACTTTTTTTACCCCAGTGATTTCAGTTTAACCTGAGGTAAAGCCTTGTAACTTGTACTGTGGTCTTCTATATTTTTGAAATTTCATTTATAGAATTAATGTCAGTAGAAATATAAGCAAATGATGACCGTCCTACCGAAGCTGAATGTCATCTTTGGCAGCAATGTTATTCTAATGTGTTATTTGCTCTGTAAGGAATTGCCGTATAAAGACTATTGTTTTCTTGAAAACAAAATTCTAAACCACCAATATTTTATAGCTTTTTACGGTTTAGGAAGGAGGAAAGTCCTTATTGCCTTTCTAATGCACAAAAAGTTAAAAATGTTTTCAAGAAAGGTAACCCTAAGCTACTTTTTAAAAGCCAGTAACATCCTACTTTGTGTTTTGTTCTAATAATGAGCTTCCATCTCCTGCTTTTTCTGCTGCACGTTCCAAAGCATACTTGTTTTTCTCTCTAACTGTAGCTTCTTGGTTGGAATATGATTACTCTGAGAGATTGGGTGTCTCTTTTTTATTGCTCTCTCTTAAAGGCCAGAAAGTGCTGCTGCTTTATGTATTCTTCTTATGAATGTATAAGAACTTTAGAAGATCTCAGTGGATTTCCCATAAAGCACGGGTTTGCAACAGAATTAACTTTAATGAGTATCCTTGCTAAAGGTCCTTGAAAAAGAGGAAGGCATGAGCTGGCAGTGACAATTCCCACTGGGGGCAGAGCTTCAGAAAACATATGTGGGTGGTATGTATTGAGTTTTGTGATTTTTCTTTTTTTTTCTGTGTTTGAGCTAGAGAATCTTGAAGTTTTCGTAGTGGATCAGACTGCTTTTGAAGAAACAGCTCTCTTATTTCATTGTATCATCATGTAAAAATATTATATTCCCGAAACATACAAATTCCAATCTCAGATGGAGGTGACTAAATCAGAAGCAGGAGGCCAGAGAGGAAGCTATATGAGAAAAAATTTTCTATCGAACTTTTCTCTAGAACATCATTTCTACCTCATCCTGCAGAAAAGAGGTAGAGCTCTTTTTTTTTTTTTCTTTTTCAACTATATTTATTGAAAGTGTATTTCTGTTATTCCTCAAGTTCAGTTTCTTCCTCTTTATTTTCTCACCTTTGGAAGCTCTTTTTAGCTAGCTCAGATATTAGCCCTAGACTGTCTAGATATTAACTCTTCTTCTTGTTTGAGGCAACTGTAGTTTTATTTGATATGCTTCAAAACCAGTCCCACCTTATAAAAGAAATCTTCTGTAGTTCCCTAATCTATTTTTATCCATACACTGCCTAATAGTAGTGTTGATACAGTGAATGCCAACAGAGCTTCCTTAGAAAAGAACCTTTTGGTTTACTCTCTTCTATGTTTAGTCTTCTTTTAGGTTAGAAACCAAAAGACTGACAGCTCGTAATATCTCTTTTTGCAGACAGCTTTGCCATAGCAACAATGTGCACCTTGCTCGTGTGTTTCTCGGTCTCTAAATCTGTCTCTAAATTTGTTTCATACGTGTGGCTGTGCATGCATGTGCTTCCTCAGTCTGAGATGCTTTCTTCTCAAGTACCTGATGTAGCTGCTGACACGTTACCAGCGCTTCCTGACCTGGGCCCTCCTCACAAACCGTCGAAACTATCAAGTTTTTCCAAAAAATAATTAAATAAATCCGAATCTCTTTGAGGGCAGATAAAATTTAGCTCCTCCCCTTGAGTTCATCTCCATGTATGGACTTTTTCTGAAATATATCTTGCTGCGCTGGAGACTGTTAGCCTTCACACGATCGAGCAAGATTTTAAACTCTGTGGGAGTACGTGTGTATGTGACTGAGTTTAGGTCATACCTGCTTGATCTACTGGAAGCAGTCAAGGGTCAGAGAGAAATGTCTCATAGTACTTCAGTAAGGAGAGAATCTGAAAAATCTTACTTCCGCATAGTATATATTTCTGAAAATCCCTCTCTGCTCCTTCAGATTGTTTCCTTTTGCAATGGCTGTGAAGAGTGGTTAATGTGTAAAAATAGTGACGTGCTGTTATTGGAAATAAATTACATAGTGCATTTTTCTGTATTTCAGTGAGGGGCCAGATGGGTAGAAAGGGGCTGTGTTTATATATTTCACTTCCCCTTATTTGAGAAATCACCAGCTTTTATCTAAACGGTACAAAATGTTTAGTTTCAAACAGATTTGCCTAAATAAAATAGTACTTTAAAGGCCTCTTGCAGTATTGTGACTTTAAAAAAATTGGGGGCTATTGATGACAATTCCCTGGATCTGGCTGTGTGTCGTGCAGCAGCAGCTCTCCCCAGGGTGGACCTGTGTCCATGCACACAGCCCAGCATTCGCCTGCCACCGGACAGAGCAGCCCCGGCGTGTGAAGCAGAGCCCGAGGAGCCGGCGTGCCCCCTGAAACTTTCTCCCCGATCTCTGCTGCGGGGTGTGTGCTCGTGTGCCAGGGAGGGGGAGAGAGAGACCTAGCGCAAAGAGAGCAGGCGAGGAAGCCAAGGGAGAGAAGGGAGCTTGCTTCATGCACTGCTGAAGGCTGTCAGAGGCAGACCGTACCAGCAGCTCGCTGGCTGGGGTGTGATTTAAGGGACAACGATTATTGACTTGATTCACTAATTGCAGAAGGACAGATATGACATCTGACTGCTGCTTCTATATATTGCTGCTTATTGGAGCAAAGGGTAAGTACATCTGGCTTTTTTTCTTCGAACGTTGCAAAGCATGTAGCTAATAAACTTAAGAAGCAGATTTTTTTAAACTATTGTACGTAGGTGCTATTTTACAGTTCTTGATGGCAATTATTCTTTGATGGAATCAAAGTGTAATGCAGTCTCAAGGTTAGTGGCTACACATGGGGATCAAATATTTTTGCATTTAATGCTCTGAGAGTTGCTCTTACTAGTTACAAGCTGGAATTCAGAACTAAGAAACAGTTCAAACTGCGTGAAGGTTTGCTGTAAACATTTAATGGAGGTACCTATAGAACCAGCTCATTTCAGAAGCCTTGAAATCCACATTTCAGACTTCATTCAGTAGTTCTGTAGTGACACTGAGCAGTGCTGTCAGAATTGGCAGTTCTCAAAAAGTACGTTGTGTTCAGGTTGCAGGAATTTTTACCCTCTGATTTTGCAGGTAGTATTAAAGTAGTATGAAAGGTGTCGATGGAATTCAATGTAAGTTTCCCTTCAGATGCAAATCGCTTCAGTACAGCGGGCGTTTCACTTGACCTGCTTGCTTGAGCGATGTTTTCTTCATTCCAGCTGAGCACCCTGTTAGTAAGTGCTGCTTGCTACTTGGGTGAAGCTCACCCTGTGCAGCTGCCGACACAGATCTACACGTTGGGTTTTTGTAATGGCCATCATTTCCTTCAGGTGCAATTTTTATATTAAAAACAGCTTGTTGCTACACTAGTGAATACTAAAATAACAGTTCAGTAATTTTGTAGCTGAACTGCTTTAACAAATCAATTGATTTCCCAAAGGGTAGCTGATAGTATAGGGCTGAATAGTGCCACCTTCTTTTGTACTGAACAACAGCTGGCTCTCTGCTGTTAAATTAAACCTGCTCCAGCGTCCCTGTGCATACTATGCTGCGTAACACGGGATTTATAAGGGATGTTGCCCTCATTATGAGTGGGAAACACAGCTCCGTTTACTGTCATGTTTATGGTTGCAAAGCTCAGTTAAATCTGCGGGAGAACTCTAAGCAGCTCTGTAATGTTTTGGAGGAATACATAAGATGTGTGCTGCGAGCGTGAGAAAAAGCAGCAATATTAATGTATTTGGAATTAAGCAGGCTGTGATAATGAGATCTTAACAAGCCTGTGAGCAAAGTATGACTTCATATGCGTCTGCGTTATCCGTGAGCAGTAATCCGATACTTAAAGGCAGTACTTCAAGGTATGCAAGCTAAAGAATTTCAAACAAATTAAGCCTTCCACATTCTTATCCCCATACCAAAACATGAAATTGTTGAGGCATTCATACAAGATGTGCAAATTATTGCTGGCATTATTTCTCTTGTGTTAAATTCATCTCAGCTGTAGAATTTATAAAATCTAATGAAATGTTTTAAAGTATATTGGAAAATAGGATTGCAGATGGGGACTGTGAATGACTACAGGCCCTCCAGTATTGTACTTACAATGCCCATTACCTTTTTAGGTGTTCATTGTTTCATCCTATATAGCATATTACAACCACTGAAGAAAACTGCATGTCTTGTCTGGCTGCGATAGAGAGAAGCAGTGCAGTTGCAGATTAGAGTGTGCATGCCTGGAGTCCCTGCTGCCTGTTAGGGCTCTGTTTTGCACCAAAGGTTCTTCATACTTAGTGCCACTTCTCCTGAACTCCCTCAAAGCACAGTTTGTGCCTTCGTTGCCTTCCAGAGTTTTTGCCAGCCATCTGCATTGCAACCACATTTACACACTTCTCCCATATAATGAATTTAAATTTTGCTCAAGTGTTTAGCTGATTTTAAAACAAACACCTCTGAAGGCATTATAGTTGTGCTTGGAATTTGAATTTGTTTGTTATGGACTGTTAGAAGTTCAGTTGTGGGGATTTTATTTATTCATTTTCTCAATTTCCACAACTCATGGATGCTCCAGGAAAAAGGAAAACAAGAAATAAGTATCCCACAAAAGTTACTCTTGCCTGACCTGCCCCTGTCCATTCAATTATTTTCCCATTCAGCAGCTACAGTTGCACCAAAATAATTCCAATTGTTGTTTTATTTTACCCTGCTCCTTTAAGTTCTTCATTAAATCTTTTTACATGAGAACTTTTCATTCCTCATAAAAGGAACTAAGGAAAAAATAAGCGAACAACTGGTGGAAATGTAGCTTTTTTGTGCCAGCAACTCTTGGCAACTGCCTGACTTCAGTATAGTCTCATGTCGGCTATACTATACCACATAGAGGATTTTCTTTGAAGACATCTGTACCATGGTCTTCATCAGTGCGAAAGTATCAATTGTAACATGGCAAAAAGTGAATTTCAGGGTCAGGCTCCCAGAGCTGACAGCATCCTATGGGTGCATCCTATATCAGCCTGGGTGCTTGCTCCCCTAGCAAAGCTCGGAGGCTGCTTAGGGACGTGGCTGGCCCTGCGCTGAGTTCTGCTGCACGTTCCCCGTCTGTAGAATAACCAGCTGTAATCACCACAACAACCACAGTGCAGGTATGTCTCTCCAGAGACACCCTGCCCCTACCTACAGTTTTCCAGTCCTATTTCTGCTTGTGCCTGCACTTCTCCCTCCATCTCTTCTTTCTGTTCTTTCTTTTTTTCTTTCCCTTTCCTTACCCTCATTTCAAAATGACAAGGAAAGCTTTCTTAAAACCATCTGAAACTTATTAGCCCATTTTGTGCTTCATGCACATGACAGTTGTTTTCAAGGCCAAGATCTCTTATAGCAAATGTTTTCTGTCAAATGCAGGACAGAGACCATCCCAAATCATCTGCAGAAGTGCATGCTTGTGAGCATACAGGATAGTGCTCTTGTTACATCTTTTGTAACAAATTTTAAGACCGCTTCCAGATTTTTGAATAGGAAAGTGAAATTACTTCAACCATTACCCAATCTCTAATCATTGTGTAATAATCTTTTTTCGTTAATTTCTCTTTGCTTTCACTTGGGCACGTATCAAATTGGCTTCCCTGCAGCTAGCAGAACAATGTGTGTCTTGTATATCAATACGTATAACAAAATAGAAAATCTTTACAGAAAGTTGAGGATGAAGACCAGATTTTCTGAGGAAAGTTTTCTCGACTTTCAGTTAGAGGTACTGAAAAGTCTACAAAAATGACCAAGTGAAGCTCTGAAAGCTAGAGCACGGTTGGCACAGGCTGTCTGCCTGCCACCTCTGTGTGAGCAAGGCTGCTTGAGCCTCTCTGACAACAGCACTCAGGGCTACCCAACTTGCAAACCTATCTTAACTTTTTATGGCAACTCTACCAGGCTTTTGCTACTTGCTCTGAAATTTAACATGCTATGTGGACTTTTTTTCTTGTCCATCTTGAGTTATAAGACACTTGTATAAAACCTCACCAAAACCGCTTGAACTTTTCAGAAAATGAATTGATAATTCACAAGTCGAATGATTCTGGAAATCTTATGTTAAGGAAATATCTACTTTCTGCTTTGAATCAGGTGCTTGAAATTTGTTAACAAAGAATAACCCTGCACCAACCTGTACTTTTAGCTTTTTTTAAGGAATTTAGATAAATAACATGCCTACTATAAAGATTTCTGCCACTCTAATACTAGAAATTTTAATATTCTGTGCTGGCTAAGCAAAGTCCACATTTGAAGGTAGTGATTTTCTGTGAAAATCAAACTGCCAGTGTACCCTCTGCACAGCATGAGTGAGGATACCAAATCCTTTTATGTCCACAGGTACTTTCTCTGATGCTTTGTTATCACTTGGAACTTCATTTTTTTAAAAATATTTCTTCTCCTTAGCGGTTGAAGCAGAAAATGCCCTTCCTTAAAAGAATAAGGTCTTCTGCAGTGCTTCCCTACAAAATCCTTGTGTCTGAGAGATGGAGCTCCTACAGGCCATGGTGCTAGAGCAGAAGAGCTTATTCAAGCTCAGTTACCCTCATGTAAAAATGAACCTTCTCCAGTAGATTTTCCTGAACTCTAGAGACCAGTGTGGAGCTCATCAGAGGAACGGCCACCGGTCNTTTTGGGGGGGGGGGGGGGGGGCTTTCCTGGTAGTGCTGTATCTCCTATTCTTTGAAGACATCAAATCAGGCCTCAAAATTACTCGTTTGAGGTTAGGGTTGTAAGAAGCTGAGAGTCATTGGTGTTGTGTATGAAAGGGAGAAAGATGAAAATGTATTGGCAAGGACTGAGTGAGCAGAGGTTAAAAGAAGGAGGAGGTGGGAACAGGGAGCAGAGAGGCAAAGGAAACACCTAACTACTTAGGAAAATGGAAATCAGAAAAGCTGCAAGTCTGAGAAGGTAGAAACAGGCAAAAGGGCTGTGTGAAAGGGAGCCAGCAGGGAACAGTGAGTTAATTAAAGGAAAGGACGATGAGCTCAGAGAGGAGGCCAGAGCGCCTGGAGAATAAGGTCAGAGAACAGTGAGACCAGAACTAGAACCAGGAGGAGATGGGCGGAGGGGAAGTAGATAGTGGTTAGGCAAGAAAAAATGGAAGTGGGGTAAACAGCCATGGCTGAGTGGAAAAAGGAGCTGTGCTGGGTGAGGTGAGCTGTCTGAAACCAAGCTGCGAAGGAAGCTCAAGGTGATTGGAAAATGTCTCCACCTCCTGCATAATACCTTTGTTCAGAGGCTGAAAATTAAAGCTTTCGGGTCTGGAGAGCTAAAGGTTCTGAACTGGTGATGCAGCATGGCGTCATTTTAGAAAATGTGGGAGGAAAATTGAGTTCCTCTTCTAAGAGTCCAGGATGTTACCTATATCAAATAGCATTATCAATTTTGCAAATTGAGTATCTGGATTCCTGAACTTTATTTATCCTATGTGCGCATAGTACATTATCTTTACAATGTAGCTCCCCGAGAATTTCTTCTTGGTGGACTGCACTCGAAGAATGAGTCAGAAATGAAGAGTCAGTTATGCTCTCTGTGTGACCCCTTATTAATTTGTGGCAGAAGATAAATTGTGAATAAGGCTGAGGATTACAAAATGATGTTTCTAGGATGAAGGCAACTGGACTCTGCTGTGGAAAAACTGATTTCTCTTCCTGCTTCTTCCTCCCACCAGGGATTCTCTAAATGCTTCATAAATGGATGATAATTATATGTCAGGTTTTCTAGTTGTTGGCTTGATAATCCTGATGTGGCATCCTTTCACAACTGCCACTGAAATATGTGAAATCTATGCTTTGAGTAATCTGTGAAGCTGATTCTGAAACCTAAAATTAGCAGAAATATTTACCATACATTTGTCACTGTCTCAGCTCTCTGTCTGAGTAATAATGCCTTATTCTAAGCTGTAATCTAAAGCAATCTGTGGGGACTTGAAAAAGGAAAGTCTAATTATTGAAGATGTATGACTGAACTAATGAGGAATTTCATGTTGTAACTTACAAGTGGATAGACAGCAGACTAAGCAGCAGGATGCCGGTAATCTGTTAGAAGACTCATCAGAGTGAAGGGAAATTATCCATGGTATTATGTGGAGGTGCTTTTGCAGAAGTATATGAAATATAAACACTTGTGACAGAATCTGAAAGTATGCTAATAACCGATGATTGTACTTGGTTCCTATCGCAGGGAGAAAAAAAAGATGAGGTACAGTTTGGAAAGGATGTGATAGCCAAGCCAGCAAGACAGTGTGTGATATAAAGAAGTGACTTTGTATATGCAAAGAACTAATACAGAACATGATGTTCTCTACACTGCCAAAGCAGATGGATGCTGCCTCTTTCTCCTTCATTCTGCAGAGGAAGTTCTAACACTTGGCCTAGGAGAAGAGTCTTTCTCTGATTGCAGACGTGATTGTCAATACAGAGCTGAGCAATGGGGGTGGGGGAGATGGCACACTGCTTAGAAAGGCTGAATTTTTTTGTTGTGGTTTTGTTGCTTTTGTTTAGGTTAGCAATTTGTGAATGTTTTCTGGCTCACTGTTCCAAAGTTGCAATTTTTAAAAGAAGCTTAAAAATAGTTGAGTTAGCAATACACCAGCACCTCTTTAGAATCAGCCACTGAGAACAGAATCATTTCATGAAACTTAAGACCTGGCCACAACATAGTTAGATCTAAAGCTTGTGCTGTANGGGGTGCAATTTATGTCAATGAATCTAAAAGCCACGTGATTTTGGGTCAAATGTTTTGAATAGTCTGGGTAAGTTAGTGGTATTATAGTCAACAAAGACGATGGCATTTTTGAATGCTTATTCAGGAAGCCCTGTCTACCATGAAATTTCCTTGCATTGTTTTCTGGTCTCCAATTCCATGTTAAGACATGTAAATTAACTGTTGTGCAGTCTTACCTTGGAAATGTAGACACTGATTTACAGGAAGCTTTATTGTATTTGGATAACATTACAAGCCTCTAGTCTTCTTTCTTCAGATTTCAAAACCTGTTTTATAAGAACATTAGTTTCAAAGTGTTTCACAGCTCATTCCTTTCAACTTCCTCACATGTCTGGTTTGAAAATAGTGCCACTTAGCAATGTTGCTTTATCTTTGATATACCTGCTCAGCATCACACAGAAGGAATACCACCACTTCCTTCTTTCCGAATTCCTGTCAGAAATGGCTCTTGAGCAGTTGGGCTTTTCTATGCTCCTAAGGCTAAGTGCTATGTGACGTTTTTCTTTTCCTAACATATCTTAGAAAAAACAGTTATTCTTTATTAAGTACTGACGACTTCTCTAGCAAGCATATCTAGACATTTTTATCACTGATTTTTTTTTTCTTTTTGAATCTTTTATTTACATATTCACTGCTTTCATATCTTCTAGCCAGCTTGGCTTCTTGCTCAGAGAAATAGCTCTTGTATCTGTAGATCTGCAGAAACTAAATGATATTTTCACACATCGCCTGGTTAGAAAGGAGTTGATTTTTCTAACCAGTTATGTCAGCGCCTGTGTTAAGTACTGGAATGTGATCTTATAAGTTAAAAATACACTATTCTTGACACAACTGCTGTATTCAATCTATAAAACTTAAGTGTGGACAGACTGTGATCTCCAGTTTAAAAAAAAAAAAATCTATTTAAGAATTACTTCTTGCTCAAATTGATGTAACATAATAAACATCCAGCATTTTAGATTTCAGGTTTTAGCATTTAGACTCCAGACATGTCCAACAATATTCTGTACATTATATACAGGGAAGCACTAGGAGTTTAAAATGCTTAACATGTCTTCACTGGATAGACTACAGGTAATAGTATAGGTGAACTGCACTTAAAGTCTTCCAGTTTAAAAAAATATATAATAATAATAAAATATGTACTACTGTCCCTAATGTGATAGACAATAAAAGTATTCCTGTATACAGGGAGGTGGATTTGAGATGAAAAATACCCTTTTGCATCCTGTTGCCTGTGATTTGAGATGCCTGTCAAAGCATTTTGCTCTACAAAGCCTTTGTCAGAAGCTGTGCTCCGATACTTTTCCCTTCTCAGTGCCTTTCCTAATGGCAGGACATGGCCCCATCTCCTGCCTCGTGAGCTGTGCTGGGACTGGATTGTGATAGTTCTACTCTTACTCTACCTTAAGCTGTTTCACAGAGCGTGCTTTTGTTTTTGTTGACAATGCAAAAACATTCAGTGTCAGGAAAGGGCATCATAACAGGCTGGTTTAGCTGGAGTGGGGTCGAGAGGAAGAGGAGGAGGCAGCAGTGGTAGAGGCTGCGGAGGCTGAATTTATCAGTAGTCCGTGCAGATGTATTGTTTTGCCAAACTGCACCTAAAATGGAGACCGACTTCTGAGTGCTGTTTCTCATTATCTTTTCTGACTTCATTCTGAACAGTTAACATCCAGGTAACTCACCTATGTGCTGCTAATGCAGCTTTTCTTTCCTCATGTTAATGATTTTATATAACTTAAGAGTTAACTTTGAAATCCATAAACCTTAACCTGCACACACATTTTTACGTAATTTGTAAAAGAAGTAGTAAACCAGATGTCTGTTATCATTGTTCAACTAGCCAAAGCTATTCCCTTATTCAGAAATTGATGAATTTGAGATAATTTCTGATTTATAGCACTTTAACTGCAGCGTCACAATTTATAGCGGTGAGTGATGTTTACTCACAACAAATATAGTAGATGTTTTGTGATTGAACCAAATACTCACGGGCTGGAATCCAAGAATAATTCATTTATTTCAGCACAGTGTCCCCTTAGTGGTCTTTCTCAAAGTAGTCCCATGAACGCTTTCAAGGCCAGTTGTCTGAGATATTTTCAAATTGTTTTACTTCAAAAGAGGGCAAAAGAACTAAATTCTATTATACTTTAAGAGGGTGAAATCTCATAGATTTATAGAGCATAGCAAGCTCCTAAATCTCAACTCATAGATTCAATAGTAAATTTGAATTCTTAATAGTTATAAATGGTTATTAGTGACTAAAGTATGCAAAGAAATAAAAATTATCAGATAATCCTGTCTCAGGCTCTCAAAGAAATTATATGGTTTTATTGTTACAAAATTAGTCTTAAGTATGCTTCAGAGCTTCATTTTAAATTATGCTGGCTTAATGCCATTGTAAGAACTATCATTAAAATCCTTTTAGCTTTTATCAAAGTCGCAAGGAATGAAAAACAAGATGGTGTTTCATATTTCAAATATTTTGGTTAAAACTTCCCAAGCGTTCTTTTTCCTCCTTCACTCTCTGGAGTTCTAGATAAAGAAAGCTTACCTGAGACTATTTTACAAAAGTTTGTTTAAGACCGTACCACTTGAGAGAAGAGGTAAAATATTGTGCCTTCTGAAATTGTGGCTGATGTGCAGTTTTCTTATTTTAAGCCACACTGTGGCTAAATAAGGGACTAATCAAAAATGAGAGTTGGAGAAATAGAAAAATCTCCCACTGCCCCTCTTGACGTTCTGTTCCTTAGCCCACAGTCAGGCTGCCTGCTCTCAAATCTATCTTGTTATCATGGCAAGATGATTACTCTGCTGGTCTTCTCTCTTCAGTCAAAAGAGTTATAGCCACATTGGGAAAAGAAGTTACAGTGAAGTCATGAAATATTTAGTTGGGGGGGGGAGGAAAAAAAGATAGACTCACCCTTTTTGACCTTAGAGGTCTGCTAAGTTGTTAAGACATCAACTGTTTGTTGTTCTGAGGTGCAGTTAATGACAGTCATTCTCAGAACATCATACAATTAGAATATAATCAAGTTATTTCTGTTTGTTGCCTTCCTAATTTCTTTCACTTCTCTGTTGCAGCTTTCTCTTAGGGCTATGCTGCAAGTTCTTTTTCTTCATCTGCTCAGTTTCTTCCTAGTTACTATGCGTGGATGCACGAATACACTCATACACAAACTTCTCTCCTGTGTAGGACAATGTTTCATGAAAATCAACTGAAGCTGGCTTTCTTTTATGGAAACTTAAGAGATCTATTACAAATGTCTGTTATTAATCTGAATAATTTAATTTCCACTGATCAGTGTTCCATCTTGTCTTACTTTACAATTGCTTGTGGCTGGCTGAGTTAACTTGCACTAAGCACCAAGTCTGAAGCGAGCTCCTTTGCAGTAGTTCTCACCATGTCATTACGTATTTAAATTCAGAGTGCTGGTTATCCAGCTGTCATGAATGACACCAATTTGTTGATAGGCATCTGTTCTCAATCCTCTTGGCTGAAGTACATTTTAAATTGTTTGATTGCAGAGATAAACCAAAAAACTTCACTAGCACACTACTAGGCATGTTTATGAGTTAGGAAAACATACTGCTCAGTAGGAAGCTTTTCTCCTGGTGTTTTAAGAGGATCAAAAACACTATTCCTGGTGTGAAGCCTCCCATTTTTTTTTTCTTTATGTAACTCTTGAAATCGTTAACTCTTTTAAATGAGGTGTTGCAAACGGGGAGAAAGTGATTGATTTCTTCCATCTTTGGGCCTTCAAGAACCAGCCAAAGTCTCCTCCTCAGTGGCTGTGAGGAAGAATCCATCCCTGAGAGGGGATTTTTCCCAGGTTTGATGGCTAGCTAATGCCTTTCTGGGCCTTTCAGGTGGGATGTTACTATCTGGCCGGGTGTTACAATTTAATACATTTACTCTAGTTCCTTCATTGTTGTTCTAGGCCATGTGTTTCATATGAAAGCCTACCTTAATATATTTTCTACTGGAAAGGATGTCAGGATACAGAGAGGGAGAGAGAGCTTATTTTTAACTAAAATAATAGACATCACTGTAATTCTGTGTATTTGGAGAAAGGAAGAAGAGGAAAAGGGGAATGACAGAGAGGTTTGTTTCTGCTCATTAATTTGTGTCTTTGTCAGAGAGTGTGCTGAACTCTCATCCTGTGGGAATGCCTTACAAAATTTGAGTTTCTAGACAAAGTCCTTTATACTGTGCATTGGGGCTTTTTGAGATAATAGTAGCTTTTTAAGCTCTTTTCTGTGCATAAGAATCCTTTTATGCTAAGTTCTGTGTAAGCAGAACAAAAAGACAAATTAATAAAAGGTGTGGAGCCAAATCCTCTGGCAAGGTACCATGTGACCCGGCGGAATCGCTCTGCTTACAGTTTCTGGCCCCAGAGCAGATTTATCTGGCAGCTAGACAAAGAGGATCTTCCAGTGCTATAGCTGGATTAATTAGACTGAATTATCTGTACTGATAAATAACTTCAGTAATGTTGCTCTTGGATGGGAGTTGGTATTTTGCAAAAGATGCTGCAAATTTTGTGCTTTGGAATCTGCTCCTGAAATAATGGCATTTTGTGAAGCACAGCAAGACATAAAGATAGAATATGAAATTAAAATCCAAGATAACGACCACATTGACACACAACATAGGCAGTCAAACTATATGCATCTTTTTTGCTGAGGTCCTTTGCTCTATATTGCCTTTAGTGGAAGCACATGTTGTATACAGTTAGTCTTAAACTCATGGTTGTGGTTCAAGTACTACACATTCCTAGAATGACAGCTGATGTGGTCAAGTAAACATAAATGTGGTGCAGTGCAACTGAGAAATGCAATTCTAGTTGAAACAGCAATAGTCAAAACATAAAAGAAAATGACTAGCATTTTAGAAGTGAAATTGATGCAACCACTTGAGCTTCCGAAAAAATGACAGACATCAAGACTGAACAATTAGCAAAGGAGAAGAGGAGCAAATTACAGAAAAGGCAATGGAAATGATAACAGTTTGATTAATATTCCTGTACAGATCCGAAACAGATGTTGAAATCCTTTAAGCTAGTGATGCCTCCAGGATTAATCTTAAAGTATCTCACATCACTAGAACAAGGTATATCTTGGGATAATTTTTGCCCAAGGGGGTTACTCCAAACGAGTATATTAACATTCAAGTGTCAAAACTGTTTCTTATTCTTATGAAAATAGCATCTGTTTTAAATAATTAGTTACTGACAGGTTTTTCCTGTTAATAGCTATAACTTTAGGAGGATGAGATTCCCATCACATTCACAGAAATCACTAGTAAGGTTTTCTCAAAAGTATCAACTTTAGTAGAGCTTTTTTAAAATTAGATGCTGAAAGAAAAATGCATTTTCCCAATTCCCATGACAAAGCTGTAACAAGTTAAACAAAAACATACAAAAGTTAATTTCATATTTGTATCCAGAAACTGGACTAACTTCATCCTACTCGTTATAAAAAGTTGCTTGAAAATGATCTTTTTCAATGAGAAGCTAAATAATTTGGAATAAATAATTAAATATAACCTAATTTACATATTATTGCAATGGCCACATTCAAACTGTTCACTTAAAAAAAAAAAAAAAAAGGCAACTGAACTCGGTTATAGGTTTGTTTTAGAACCTTATTCTTTGAAAATAATGATGACAGTCCTATGAGCTCTTCTCCTTTATATCACGCTAAGGGTTTTTGAAAGCCAGTTCATAGGCTCTTCAAATATCTTTCAGCAGAAAAGAAGTTTTTTAATCTCCTGTCATCTTGAAGTGTTCAGGTCAGGTCAGTACAAAAATGACAGGCAAAATCAATTTCAACTTTAAGGCTTTCTTTGACTCTTTCTGTTTTAGTTGAAGAAAATATTCTATTTCAAAACAGCTGTTTCAAAAGAAAATTTTCAATCCTCTCTTGCTGTAGCCTATTTGCCACTATGTCTAGAAGTACAGTACCAATAGCAATTAAAAATGTTATGGGGGGAAAAAGTCTCACCATTTCACAGAATCACAGAATCACAGAATTGCAGGGGTTGGAATAAATTGGTCTCTTTGAAAATCTAGGGATTTTGCAAGTAAAATGACTTTCCATGATAATAAGTACAGGGTGGATTTCTGAGTACCATTATCAGTCCATAGTCCTTGTAATCTTTTCAAACTTTTGAAAAGTAATTGAATTTCCACAACTTCTGTGCTTTCAAACTGATATCTAAGTGAAGAAAATCATGTTAGCTCAATTGGTTGATGGTATTTAAGAGTCATTTTGGACTCCTGACATCTGATGATAATTTTGGAAAATATAACAATAGTTTCTTGACATGGCATGCCCTTACTTGAACCTGTAGTAATACAACTAAGACTCGTGTCTAGCAAGAACAGAGCAGTGAGTCACGCTGCTTTGATTAATTTAATTGCTCTGTCTAATTAGCCTGGTCTTGTTTTCACAACTTCACAATGTTTCATGAACATTGTTTCATGACTTCACAGCAAGTCATGTTGACTTTTCTCATACGAGCTGCAAGTGACTGCATTAACTTCTTGTTCTTCTCACGCCCATCTCTTGTTCAGCTTCTCCAATACCATTTGGGAACCAGCGCCACTTCTCAAGAGTGCTGTTTTGTTGTGGTTTGGATTCTTTTTTTGTTGTTGCTGTTCTGGTGTTTTTAAGAGAATGCACGAAGCTAGTGAGCTTGATGAATCAGTTTAGCTTGAAGGAAAGCTGTGTTCTCCCAGGAATATCAGGTTCTTTGGCTTCCCCAAATGTGTTCTCTTCCTTGATTTCTTCGTATGAGAGCTTAAATGAGGGCTGTCGTGTCATTTGCCCATAGATTCTGCATCTCTAGAGGAAAGTTTTACTTTACACTAGATAACAAGTCAATTTTGCTTATTCCTTGAAGAAAGGAAAACTTAGGCAGTGTTATATTAGTCTCATATTTTAAGGAACAACAGGAGAAGAGTTATCTATGTTCTCCAAGATAGAGGAAAGATCACAGGTGACTGCCTTAGCAATAAGTACCTCCAGGCAGCGGGTCTGGACAAGCTTAAAGGGTGTATGGCATGAATTCTTGTTTTCTTTTTGAAAGCTTGTGAAGAATTGTGTTGGCAGGGGGAGACCACAAAGTACATGGTAGTCAGAAATAGGTTCTGATGTGCAGAATCATGAACATGCGCTGGTTGGTAGAACACTATTCTGCAACGAGATGGCCAGCATCTTGTTTCTGGTTTTGCTATTTATATTGCTACCACTTCACTTGCATATTTTCCATTTGCTCTAGAAACATTGCAAATATATTAATGCTTACCCTGATCATTTTGAGAAAACAAAATGCTGATATGGCATAGCTGAAATACATGAAATTACCTCTGTTACTCAAGGGGCAGGAGGTGGTCTTATGTATGTTACATGCAAAGAAGAAGAGATTTATTTTTTTTTACTTGGAATATTTCTAAAAGCAATCCTTCTGACATAATCAAGTCAGTCACAGATGTATACTTTGCATCCTCGCTATTGAGGCCTAAACAAATCTGTCTTGAGTTCCTCCTTTTAATTATTTTTTACCTTTGTAGCTAAATTATTTATGCACATTTAACAATTTTTGGTCTTCTTATCTCTGTCTACCCCATTGCTTGCCACCTCTCTGAAGTATTTTTGTGTCAACTGCTCAAGATAACAATATTGGCCCAAAGTCACTCATTATAAAACACAAAACATTTTCATTTTTCAAGCCGTTATTAAGGTTCAGGTTAATTGTTTATGTGCTTTGCCGATTGTACTTTTCTATGTCATAGGGGGTCTTGTGCTCTTATAGTGCTGTTAGGCTCAAGTGTTCCATCCTGGGTGTGAATGTGAACACATAAAACAATAGAGGTATATCTTGGAATCTTGATATGCATATGCAGCAGTGAAATAACCTATGGGTTATCAAAAGGACTACAAAACAACTTATTTTTCTTTTTGGTTTAACACCAATGTGAAACAGCTAGTGGCACTATGAAATAATCATTAATCGATAATTTTGGAGCTACTCTATCAGGAAATTCAGCTGCTAAGAAAGACAGGACTGTGAAACGAGCTATCAGAAGAGTGGTTCAATTTTCTCATATTGGAAGGTCGATAACAGGTCAGAAGGTTGATGCGTTTGATACTGCGTGATGAAAGCAGGACGACAGATCATTATCTTGACGTGATGAACTCCAGTGTCTCTGTTTGCAAAATAATAAGCATAGGTTTCTTAGTTTTTGTTGTTGCAGTGCTATCTTTATTTTCCTCACACAGAAAGCACTATTTTAAGCTCCTTAATCCTAAAGAAAAATGTTTGAATACTGTCTAGCTTTTTACAGTGGATTTTACTTTCCTACCTCCTACCTACGTTTGTCAACTTTACCAAATATTTCCCCAGAGGTTTTCCATTCATAAATCTCCTGTGATCTGCAAGGTCCAAACTTCTGTCTTTTTCGCATAAACAAAATGATGTTAACAAGTCAGTGGACAAAGACCAGTTACTTTCAGTGATGAGACTGGGGTGATGTTGTTAAGTGTTGAGGCCTTCGTTATTTTTTTTCTTTCCCAGTCAGATATTTACTTGCCAGACTAATCCTCTGTAGCACAAAGCAAGTTACTCAGAGATTCAGAGTAAGTACCATCAAGGCTATAAATGTAGAGAGAAATCATAAAATCACACAATTCTCCACTGCGTTTATTTTCTTTCATAAATTATTTTTGAACTGTGACAGAAAGTAAATTCATTGATTAGTTCAGGAATTAATACTTTTTACTAAACAATGCTTTCTCAAAATGCTGTGAAAGTCCACTGAATGCTGCTATGAGAAGGCAAATGCCATAATTTGTGGTTTAAAATGTATAGACATCAGCCCCTGTAAGTGCAAAATTGGGCTAAGTCTGCATAACCCTCTGGCATGTAGTGAAAAAGGCAGAACAAAATAGAGAGGTTTGGGGTTCTTTCATTTCTATTTGATTTTTTCGTATTGATATTTCTTACCAGGTATCTTGGTTGCTCAGGTTGTGACAGATGACTGCACTGAAGGGAGCCTCAGTTGTCTGGGATCTCCATATGTTTTCAGCATGAGACTGCAGGCACTAAGGGCCACACGTGTCTGTTTGCTTAATGCTGTATCATAAGCCTGCATAAGATTTTTTGCTAAATAGTATTAGATGGAATAAATTAAAGCATTGCTGATATAAGCACAGAACAGCAGAGAACAACACATAAGAATGAATTCATCCTGGAATGGATAGCTTTATCATTGGTACCTGTGTAAAGGAGGAAAGGGATCTAAAGCAAAAGTCCATTTGAGCCATTACCTAAGTCACAGAGTGGTGCATAAAAGCAAATCAGCTTTTGAAAATCATGCAGTGATTATTAGCTGGAATATATGGTGGGGCACTTCTAATAGCAAAGACAATTCTGTGCATGTGGAAATAATAAAACATTTATCTCTGAATTCCCTCATTATACTGGTCCTACGTTTCAATTCTTAACAGTTGTGAATATTGTCAAGGGTTTAACAGGTGAAAGTTTTTACAGAACTATGAGTCTGAAGTACTTAATTCACTTTCAGGCAATTCTCTTAGGTGAAAAACAAGGACAAAAACTGGGTGTCGTATAATAACGTGTTCCTTGTTGACCTGATAAAGATCCATAAAAGCTTTTGTCATATTTTGTCTTACAAATGTAGCCTTGAAAAATAGTCGCATGTTCAGATAGCGTATTGCCACTTAGGAAAAAAGCATCCCATCACACGTAGTGAAGTTTGTGCAGAGGATTTCAAGTGCTCCAAGAAGCAATGAAACGTAAAATATGATTTGTATCGGAACTTGCATCCTTTCATTACAGCATCCACTAAGTCAAATGCCATCTGTAATGACTATCAGACATTTCTTTGGAAGTACTTCAAAAATTAGATTAGCAGGTCTTTGCAGAACAGTACTTCACAACGCTTTGGTAGTGGAAACAGCACTAGTTTGCACTGTGAGCTGATGATGCTCTCATCTCTTTCCAATACGTTGGGAACAGAATCAACTGCATTCTAGAGTAATTTTAAACTCTCTCCATCATCTGCTCACAGAAAGAAGTCGATCTTGTAAGGAAATTCGAGCTAGCAGTCTGTAAACCATTACAAAAGCTGTTTGTAGATCAGTTGCACTTATCTCACAAAAATTGTGGTGGCAGCAGAATGTGTCCCTCGGGTACACTGAAGGGACTGGTAAGGCATCTGCAGGTGTGGGGAACTGAAGCTGCTGTCACACGGAGGAGCAGAGGCTCTGGAGAACCCAGTTACTGAGCCCTCTGTCTGCCTCAGCTGACCCCCGTCAGCATCCCTGTGCTTTTTCCTTCACTTCATGCATGAGGTCCCTGTATCTTAGAGTTGACTTCCTATTAGCTGTGGGTTTATAGAAAACAGGATTTGTGCATCTGGACTTCAGACCAATAGATTCTGAACAGTATCTCCAAATATTTTGAACAGGCTGACGACTCTTCTGAAGGATTCATGGTTGCATCTCTTAGTCGTTCCTCAGCAAAACTATGTCACAGACTTGAGCTTACTTTTCTCATTCTTTCATCCTTGATCATTTTATATCCAGTAATTGCTTTAAAATTAGAATACGTTTAAAAACATATAATTTGGACTTTGTATAAAAAGGACTTATCTATTTGGGTCTGAAATTTCAGCACAAATTAATATAATCCATATCTATAAAGCTCATCTGGCATCCTGCTATAATAAATTAATTTCTAGTGCAAAGTGTAACTATCCTTTAAATATTGGCCTTAGGTCATTTGTCTTGTTTGATAAGCACTTCCATCTTATTACTAGGATGCGTGGGGAGGAATTACCTGGTTGCTTTATGTCAAAGCAAATTTTAATTAGCTTATGACATAGATGTTTCGTGCCCAGCTAACAGTACTTAATATACTTTCCTAGTTGCGTGTCCGATGAACTAATACATATTTATCGCTTGATATTCACATTCAAATGCCAGCGAGTATTTATAAAAGCATCATCTCAACCATCTTTAAACTTTAAGAGCATGTCTTAGAGTAACCATATTCCTTCTGTCCCTGTTTAGTCTTTGGTGACTCTTTAGAAGATCCTGTTTCCGGAGGCGGTGTCGCCTGCCCCCTGGGCTACTTTCCATGTGGCAACATCACAAAGTGCTTGCCCCAACAACTCCACTGCAATGGTGAGGATGACTGCGGGAATCATGCCGACGAAGACAACTGTGGTATGTGGTTATGGCTTTTCTTTGTTTCTGACAGTCACAGAAACCCATGCACTGCTCGCACCACGTGGAGAGTACACAGAATTAGTAAAAAGAAAGTTACATCTATTGCAGAGGATGTAGCAGGTATTTGCTTTAGCTGATAAAGCCACCTAACAAGTCACTTGCTAGGAAGAAAGGACCATGTTTTTGTTTCTTTATTGTATGAATTTATCCAGTTTTATCTGTGCCTTGAACATGTTTACGTGTCATTTTGACGTGTACATGTGTGCGTGTGATCTAGCAAAGCTCCCTGCTGTGTAAAGGTGAATATACGTGCGCGTGGTTTGTTATGCTTGACGTAATTTTTAAAGGTGGCTGGAAAGCATAATTTAAAAGAATTTTCAAGGTTTGTCAGAAATCTTTCATGTCCTAGCACAGGAGCAAAAACAAAACCATGCTTGTGCATGTTCTGCAAGATGCAATGCTACCAGGGTTTGGTTTTTGGAAATGTTGATATCTGAGTTAATACATGTAGCCAGGCCACTGCTGCCTGCTGTTACAGACCTTGTCACCCCTGGCCTCACTGGATGGTAGCCACGAACCCAGCTTGGCTCATGGGCTTTACCCTGGCTGCAAACAGAGCAGGGACAGGACCCAGGCTTTGCACTGGCATTCACCTGTCCGTGTTCTTTGTGAGCATGGCCTGTGCCCAACTTCCATCTGTGCTGAACAGCATTTCTCTGGACACTGCTTGGAGGGTAGCACAGGCTTAGGATCATCTGGGAAATGCCTCTGTATATTTTGTGAGAGCTCAGCGATTTGGTTGAGACCTATGGCTGCAGGGAGAGAAAAGCAGTCCTAACTCATCTTACTGGTATTGTCAGCTTAATAGCAGTCTGGATGCTTTCAAAGCTGCTCTCCAGAACTTCTGATCCATAGCAGATGGGGAAACCAGACTTCCGACTCCTCAGCATCTTGCCTGTAGCAGTGGAGGGCAGCCAGATGCGTAGTGCCCTGCCGTGCACGCTGCTTCCATCTCCACAGAGCAGAGCAGGTGAACTATCTGCCTGCCACATCCAGCCAGGCACGCTGCCATCAGAACGGCGCGTGGAGCCAAGAAACAGAAATGAAACTGCAAAGTGAAACTTTAAAGCCGCGTATACTAAAATAAACTTCCTGAAAGGTATAATTGGAAACAAAATATGGCAAAGGTGTTTTTCATTAACAATCTCGGCAAAATCAATGAGGTTTTGAAAACATTTGTTCTCACTGCGTATCTTTGGAGCTGGAAGTTGCGCCTGCATGCAGTATCTTCCTCTTGCACCAACTTGGCAGGACTTGTTCTGATCTTGTAGGATTTCTACCCTAGGATAGATGCAGTTTTGTGATGGGATATACAGACAGCAGAGCCTGCAAGGCAATTCTGCTGCCACAGAATCCACTTCTGAGTGTAGCAATTCAGCAACGAGCTAGAGGCAATTTTTGAAAGCCTGTATTATAAAAGATGAAGAGTCATTTTATTGACCCTGAGAAATTAGTGGTTTTTTCTCACATCTTAGCACAATGTTTTAATTTAGAAATGCATACTTTGTATAATGCATTACAGACATATTCAGCAATAATGTTTTCTCTAAAACTGGTGTAGCAGTCAAATTTTCCCATTTAAATAAAAGAGTTACTACATCGCCTGAGAACATGAAATGTTTTGTTGGGGGTTCTGCAACCCTCCCACACTGAGGGATGTGTGGAAAACATTGTCGGATAGATCTGTTTTGCAACCATCCATCCTGCTTAAAATCAAAGAATGTCTCAACAATTAGCTCCCAAGAAAAAGAAGCTATCCAGCTAGTTTTTTTCTGCTGCAGTTTCCCCAGACCACTTCAGTATGCCTGCCATTATGCCAGGAGTTATACCTAATTCTTTCTAATTTTTTTTTTAATTTACAACCAGTTTTCAGTTGAAGTCATTGCTCCTGGTTACAGAAAAGCAATTCAACATTAAATTATTCCAGTGAAGTAATTATTTTATGCAGCGCCATTGGAAATTTTAATCTTATCCACAAGGTACTCTAATTATGTAGCTCAACTTTTAAATTCTTGCACACTTTTATCTTGCATAAATTTGAATAAGAGCTTTGGGGTGGTAAGTCGACAACATTCAACCCAACACGTGTGGGGATGGAAAAAATTAGTGTAGGCCCTCAAAGGAATTTGGAAATACTTTTTACTACATGCATGCACCTCAAGTACAGTGAGCTAGAACAACTGCTTCACTAATGATGCCTTCACTAATGATAAGGCACAGTCTTAAGCTTACAGAAAAAACCAGAAAAATGTTATAGTGAAGACTTGCACTTACCTGAAATCAGCGTTATAAAACAAGGAGTTACAAAGCAAAACGTTTATTGTGAACAGTAGTCCTTTCTGTGATGGAAAGGACAATTCTGATGAAGAATAGAAGTAAGAACAAACGCTTTTGAAAATCTTAATACTGCCATTGGAAAAAAAAAAAGGTATAATTGTTAGAAAAAAGAGGCACTCTGAACATAAGAAAATGTGAAGTCCAGCTGTTCAATAGTAGCCTCTAAGTGTGCTCAGTATTAATAGCAACTGTGATTACTGAAATAGCATTTCTAAGAAATATCCATGAATGAAACAAGCAGAGAAGCAATTAGCATAAAAGCACGCTGAGATCTTCTGAGAGAGAGTTGCTTTGTAAAAGTTTTGAAATGGCATTACAACAAAAAGAAAAAGGCATGGTTTCTACGGCTGGCAATTACAATGTGATATAAAAGCTATCTGGGTATTCTGGTCTTCCAAATTACTTAAGTTGCCATCCTAAAATTCCACATCCAATGTGGTTAGTGAGCACCAGAGCTTAAAATAGGTCTGCCCAGTAATTTACTAGATTATTGCTCTTTGCTATTTGATTGATACTTAGTATGTGATGAACAAATTACATGCTAACCTAGACTTAGAAAAAGATCTTTCATGGCTTTATAGAAGGCTGAAAAAAAAGGTGAAAGAAAATCTCCGTGCATCAGTGTGAGAGAGACCAACATAATTGGAGTCTCTGAAAATACTGATATGAGTCATTCAGCCTTCTTTTAAAACAGACTGGACGCCCCATTAACGCAACCTTCAAGTTTGCCAAGCTACTGAGTTTGTTCCTGGTCCCTTGGCCTCTCGGATATTTTTCTAGATTCAGACATCACTGTTCTGTGCCCCTGTTGTATGCACGCTATGAACATTTTATAGATATAGCCCAGAAATCAGCCTATATGCTCTTTGACTGTAAAAGCAGAGATTTCACTAAATATTCCAAGTATCTTGTAGCAATGGTGCCCATTTCCTCTTTCCTTGAGTGAAGTTCTGTAGTCCCCCATTTTATTCCTATTATTGTATTTATTGTTGTAATCTTTGAGATTTGCAATATTAGGCCCTGCATGCCCTATAACAGTAAAATATGATTACCAGTAGTTGAAATTAAAAGGATTCCTCACTGCTTGATAGGTGTTTACAGATGTATGGTAACTGCAGTTCACGTTCAAACCATGCACATAATGAATGGCTTCATAGGGGCCTCCTTCAAATCTGCTTCCTTGTTCTATTCCACCAGGCTCCCCGAGTCAGAATAATAAATTAAAAACTAAGACAAGTGATGTGATCTGAAATAAGGATAACGGGCAGATCTGAGACTGCCATGGCAGTGCTTAACCTCAGGGTGAGGATGTCCTGCTTGCCAGTTCAACTTCAGCATTTCTTCCAAAAAGGGGGTATCAAAATGGGTTGCATTAGAATCAAAATGGGTTACACCAGAATAAAGCCCCTCATGTTTGAAAATTCGCATGCCTTTCTCACCCAGTTGGGTTTCCAACCAATAAAGTAACACGTGTGATATCCTGATGGGGAAGAGCTTGAGGCAGTATAGTAAACAGCAATAAGAGAAGGAGAGTAGCAGTTTATCACGCCCTAAGTGATGACAGATTCTTTTCAAACTATCACTAGATAACCTTAAATGTGCATGGAAAATACAATCTTACCTTTTGAACTTGAAAACATAGTCCATCAAGTAGTGGGTGGCTCTGCAAATTCGCCATAAATATGATATTTTTAAACAAAAATTATTTATTTCAAGTTTTATCATTCGTCATAAAAGCTTACGGCTTTGAGGAATTTTCCTTTTTAAGGTTAAGTATGGCAGTAAATTGTTCCCTGCTCTTCTGCCCTGTGCTCATCCTTTCTGAAATACTGAGCTCTTCATAACAACCAAGTGTGATGCTTAGCGGTTTAGCCTATATCACGTTTTGCTTTGAGATATTTTTGTATTAAAAAAAAAAAAAAAATTAGGTTTCAGCCTAATTTTCAGCCTTTCACCAGGCTGATATGGGAGTTGTTCATAAAATAGGTAGAATAAAAAGTATTTCTCACATGGAAGATTTTGCTGCTGCAACGTTATTGCTATCATACACCAACTGAGCCCTGGGCAAAGCCCTTAGAAGCCCAATGGCACATTAAAAGTCCCAGATACATGTTCCCAAGTACATCTCTGGTTGGACAGCAATACTTAGTGATAAGCAAAGCCAAACTAAAACCAACAACACTAGATAAAAGCAGCAGTTGTTTAACTGAAAACAAAAATAACAGAACAGTACTTGTGGTGTAGCTTTTCACTGAGACCACGTTTTATTATCTTAAAGTACATGATTGTTTATGTGAACCAATTCTGACGTGACAAATTGCAAAAGCAATGGAAAGTTCAATTATAACATAAATGTACTCTACAGCTTTGGGCAGAAAACAAGTAAAGTTGCCAGTAATCATCTATGGATATTTTTCTTTTTCAAAATACCAACTCTCTGAGGAGATTTAGACTTTTTTTTTCCCACTTAATCTGCTGTATTTACATTTAGAAACCTACACTTAAGCACTTTATATTTTTTTGAAGTTCATTGTTGTGCTATCTACTTGGAGGGCTGAATGAGCAAACTTCTGTCCTAGATAAGTCAGCTTTCTCTGAATAAATATTTCTACTGTTACACGTATGGATAAAAGTGTACTGCTATCAGTCTAATAACCTCTGTGTAATTATCTCCTCTAATCACATCAGCAGGTCAGTTATCATTTTGCACTCACATCCTTACCAAGTACTGCAGAAATTCTCACTGCAGCTCAACTTTAAATGGTTGTGGGGCTTTAGACCGGTTTCTCCTGTGTGATCTTCTAAGATCTTCGTTGCAATTGACTGTAATATTCCTACCATTCTACCGGATAATCAGTGTGATTTGTTCATCGTATGTGTAAACTAGCTGTTGTGCTAATATGATGGCAGTGAATGGCATAGGGTGAGAAGTATTCCAGTAAACAGCAGGGCTATTTATACCACTGTTTTCTTACTCCAAAACCAGCCGTCAGCTCTTGAATTCAGTTTGGTACAAAACTACGTGGAGAAATATGGAAACATAATCAGATCGCAAAAGGCACTGAGCTTTTCTGCTGCCGAAGGAAACTCTGAACATTCATAAGCACATGATGATATTTCTTGAAGTCTAAGGTGAAGCCCTACTGGTTTGTCTCAGCTACATTTAGTGCTGTGTAGTTACAGGCTCTGAAAATCCCTTGGATGTAAAGTACAGGTGCACTCATTTCTTCAGAAATAGTCCTTCCACTTTCAAGTCTTAGAACTTTTTCCTAACTTCCATTAGGGTTTGTTGGTTACCAAGCACGCAGTCTAAATCTGTGTAGGTATTGGATTTACGATGTTCTGTTTTAATTTTAAAACGCAAACAATAAGACCAACATAAAACCTTCAGTCATACCTCCTGGGCTTTTGATCACAATGCATCTTATGAAGTCAGGCTCAGCCTGGTGAGGGCTGATCTGGACCATCTCCACTAATATCAATGGAAAGGCTCCCACTGGCTTCAGTGAGCAAAGATTCATAACTTTGCTAAATTAGAAACTAAGGAAAAGCTCAGATGTTTCAAAGCACATTTGTGACTTGTGTGACTCATTTCTAAATAGCACTGGATACGATTTTTGAAAACACTGTACTAGCAGCATTTTTGTTTTTTTTCCTCTAAATGAAGTGAAGCATAGATTGTGATCTGCAACCTGTCATGGAAACAAGAGATAGGAAATATAGCATCTTCCTATGTAGTCTGTGATACATAAAGCTCATAAATAAACGCCTTAATTCTTCTCTTAGACTTGGAATGGAGAAGGTATGCTTTATACTCTGCTTTAAAGTGGGGTGACAGTTGTTTCACACTGCTGAATATTTCTTATGCTCTGTCTTAAAGCTGGTTGCTGAAATGGAATCTTCATTTATCTCCAGGCTAAATGGTTGCGTGCAAATACCACAAGTAGAATAGAAAGTATTTTTATAGTAAAAATTATTAAAAATACAAAACATTTCAGCGTTCATGTTCATTTCAAAACAAAAATCTGCATGGGTTGTGCCCAATTATCGCACTTCTGTAGAACAGATTTTTGCATAGTGAATGGGCCGTTAGAAAAACAGCAACTCCTGTTGCATATTCAGCTATAACTCTACTTACTAGCAATAAAAAAAAGGGAATAGAAAGAACACCATGCCAAGGTGTTTTATTTTACCTCTTTTTCACTAGGAGGATCTTTAATTCTGTACTTCCTAATGGAACAAAGTAGCCTGAGCTATTTTAAGAGCACAAGTTTCCTCAGTGTTAAGAAATTTGGCTTCTGGACAATTTTGCTGATAGCTCTGCAAAACTGTTTTTGGCAGTTAGGCAGCAATTGTAGTGTGCACACATTTGTTTTTTAATCACAGTGTCATAGCCGTATTTTTCCAGTCCAGTGAAGCAAGAACAGGCATGCAGATTTAATTTAAGATGTTTCTGACTCTCCAGAGGAGTTCTTCACTGGCTAAATGCACTTACCATTGTATTGCTCCCGAGCCTAAGAGGTCTCAGAACAAAAGGCAGCACTCAGCTCCCCATATTTCAAGTTCATGTAGAGATGCTTGTTACAGTCTCTCTAGCTTCTAAGCTGGACATACAATGGAAATCACAGATGTGGGTTTCTGTAAGAGCTGGGGCAGTAAGCTCCTTGAAGCCTTGCACGTTTCCCTCTAAAAACAATGGCCTCACCTGTGTACCATGCCATCAGCAGGTAACGGGCTAGCCTTCCTTAAAAAGTTATTCCCCCTTTTGCAAAGGGCCTGTCAGATTCAACAGGATGAAAATAATGAAATTCTCTATAGTAGTAATTTTTTCTCAAGTGTTTCTTTGAAGATCTATAAAGCTAACAGAGAATTATTACAGTCTATAGCTTTGTTAAATCATATTTTAGATTTCCACAGCAGTAATCTAAATTTCTGAGGTGTCTGAAATATTTATGCTTTAATATTACAAAGTTGCTCATAAGAGATGGGAAAATTCAGAGGATGTGACTTTCTCAATTTTGCCTCAGCGCGTTGCAGACAAGCTTGATAATTCTGTTTTTCAAATTAAAACTAATAACATTAAGCATAATATCATTCATTATGGTATTTCTGGCATGCCATTTTTTTCCATCATGCTTAAAATTTAAGTGTGAGATGTAAATGGGTGAGACAACGCTCAGGTTTGAGCCCTAGATTGTAAATCCTCCTTATAAAGCAAAAAGAAAATGCTTGGAATTCAGCAGCGTGTGTTCAGAATGTAGCAAATACTTGGTAAAAGATCTGATTTTTGAGCTTCACATGGAAAATTTTCATATATGCAGCTGTGTATCGCCAAATTTTTTTTTCTGTCATCGCCATTCATCTGCAGTACATGGCATTGAAAAAATCAGATTTACACTGATGTAAAACTACCAGCAAATTGAATGGCTTTGCTGAGGCTTTTAATCAATGAGTCAATCAAATATTTAAAGATTGTTGCCAACTGAGGGGAAATTTTTGCTAGGCTTTCATCTCTTTGGGTCTTCAAAGTCATGGCTTACTGATAAGGGAACTTTTGAGCACCACAAGGTTTTATAGACATATTTGTGGTATTAGCTTATATGAATTGATTCTGTCACGTTTATTTCAAAAAGGGTAAATAGTTCCAGGAAAACACAATAGAAAATTGGAATAATGTATATAGACCAAAAGTACTTTTCTATAACCTAGAAAACCTTCTTGTGCAAGTGTTTTACAGGACTAAAGGCACAACATAGGGAAGATATTTATCTTTTGGAAATTTGAGCCTGTTTATCTTCTTAGACGTTGCAGTGGATTAATGAAGTTTTCTCAAAATCAAGTAAGTTTCCTACTTACTCATGTAAGCAGGAAACCTAGTTCTTTCAGAAAAGTGTAAACCTTATTGATTTAATACCTGTTTGGGTTTTTTGAGATTACACTATCACACAGAAATAGGCAAGTTATGTTTACATTAATCAGCAGGTACAGGAAGCAGTCGATGTGCAGCAACGTTCGTTTTGGTGTGGGGTTAATTGCTTTTGCTTTGACGAGCCGGTGTCCAGTTTTTAGGTTCTTCATTTTCTTCACCTGGATATCTAAACTGGGCTGCGAAATTTCCTCCCAGAGTCAAATGTTTCAGGCACTGCATGACTCCTCTCTGTAAAATCTCAGTATGGTTTTGGTCTTACCGTAATGCATTAGAAGGTATCAGCACATCCTGGCACTGGAAATGGGTAGTCATAGTTCTACATCTGTGAACATTTTAGAATGAATTGCTCCTGCATCCTTGCCTGGAGAATACAGATTTTCCTAGTTGTACTAAAAGGTGTTTTTGTGAAAATGCTGAAGTCATTTCTTACAGCAAGAGAAAGGGCATTTGAACAAATACCAGAAAGAAGTACTTTCATGGATTATGACCATCAACAGCAAAGGCAAAGTCGAAGGGTGACATGGTGAGTGCAGCAGTGCTTATAAATTTAACTGATATCACTCCTCTGCGTAATAACCCAAGAGGGCACAGTGAAGAGAAGGAGCAAGTTGTATAGATAATGTTCTTTTCATAAGGTCCGTACTAGATAAGTGTTATATCTTTACCAGAGTAAAGCAGATACTTTTCTTGGATTTGTCATTGAAGGGATTATTTGTCAGGATTAACGTACTTGTTGCCATCAGAAATGGTAATTGACAACCTCTAGGAAGGAGGGACACAGGAATCTGTATTCAAATAAGTCCAGTTTACAATTATTTATTTCATTTATCCCACACGGGAATATTCACTGATGCCTTGTTTTCTCAGATCTCATTCTTACAGAAGTGCAGCCAACATAAACTATTTTAGAACTGGCTCAGGAAAAAGTAACTTCTGAGCTGTATTCTCTCAAAGGATGGATTTTGAATTTCAAGACCAGCACTATTACCTCTCATTTCTTAAACAGTTTGGAGAACCTCATCTCAACAGTAGTAAACAGGTCACAAACCTACCATATAAACCCTAAATGATTTCCAAGTGATTTACAGTTCTGGCATTTGGTGCTTCACTGAATGGTTGCACCAAATATACTTATTTATACAATATATTCAGCTGGGATTTGACAAAACGGTTCATGTAAAATAAAGGCTGTTCCACACTTCAGCACAAAACTTGGCCTAAACTAAACATTTTTGAATGTCAGGAAGCTTTGAATAACTCATTTTGTTATGTTCAGACATGCATTTGTATTTCTAGAAGGCAGGAAAAACCAATGCTATGAAAAAAAGCTCATTTTTTTTTTTTAAACGAACTGACCAGAAACTCTAGACAACTGGAATGGTTCCAGTGCAAAATAATCCATCTTCGTTTTGCCTTTTTTTTTTTTTTTCCTTTCCCCTTCTGTTTTATGGCCGTTCTGAAATACACAGCTGTCTCCTGGCTTCCTTGGAACCCTTGGTGAACTGCTCGCTCATTCCTTTCAGCGTAGGAGGTTCTGCTCATGCCTTCTCTCTGCAAACACAAACTGTAATGGTCACCTTTTGTAAATGCTTTGCCACACGGCAAAGCATTCTGAATGTACTAAAAGGTGAAATAAAATTTTACCTATCCAATCGTTAGCATCAGAAGCAGGGAAATACAGGGGAAAAAAAGATGCTTTATATGTCCATCAGCTTACAAGAGGAATTAGAATTTATGGCTTTAGCTATATATTCAGAATCTGCAGGTAAGTGGTTAGTCATCCAAACTTCTCTGTGACTCTAATGATGGATGAGAAGTTCCATGCTTTGCAACCGTATTCCTGACTGCAAAATATTTATTTGCTATGCCTAAACTCTGAGAATAAACTTAGTTTCAAAATGTCTTTAAAAATCTCTATTTCGCAACCCTCAGTGAAAGACCCTTCTTACATCTCGTCTCCTCTGCATACATAGGACTCCCACCAGTTCCGCCAGATCCCCGTTGCTGGGTCCAGTTTTGCAAATGAAAATCCAACAGTGCACTTTTTTTTAAAAAAAAAAAAAAAAGAAGAAGAAGAAAAAGAAAGAAAGAATGGTAGGGGAAACCCCATTATAACTACAGAACAGTGGGTCTATGTCTACAACCTCTCACTGTTTGACGAAGGATCTGTTTTGCTCCGTCAGTTATAGATTCCACGTAACAAGTTTGTAAAGTAGTCCTAAAACTGAGCTTCTGCTGAGTATTTAAAACAAGCAGAGCAATTTGTCAGCAGTTTTGCAGGCTCCTGTCATTTTGTCCAAAATGCATTAAGCTGCGTCTGATCATCAGCTTAACGACCTGACCTGGCATAATTGTTAATGGATCAGCAGACACCAGGTGCTCTCAAGGTAGTTAATGAAATGTGCTTAAGTGCCTTCTCTGGGTGGGAAGTTGACATTCTTGCAAGGCATAGTTTAGTCCACATTAATTTTCAAGTTAAGGCACTTTTCAAGTCTTTTTTTTTTTTCCTCTTTATAAAGCAATTACTGAAGACAGATTTCTTATTGCCTCAAATCTTCTATCGTTTCAATTTATTCAAAACAAAAGATAGTTTGTCTGAGGTTCCTAATCTTTCAACATACCAATTAATTAGAATTTACAGTGCCTCTTTCCAGCTCAGGCTGCAAAGAGGCTGGCAGCTCTAAGAAGAGCTCCATCTCCTGACCTTCCACAGGTAGGTTGAAGGAGATGCTTGCAAGGGAGAGCAATGTCCCTGCCTGGCTGTGGAAAATGAGCTGTAGTGTGACACGATGAATGAGACGCCACTTCACAATGAGAGAATTTGCAAAAAAAGTAAATATATTTCATTTCTCCCTGCCTATTTTCAAGCCAGTAGTGCTTGCTTGAACATAAAAATTCATAGAAAAATGTCCAGGAGGAATGGTATTTCAGTATAACCAGAGTATTATCATGCACAATGGGGGGAAACCATTGCTAGACTACTACATAAGTGAAGGTAAGACTGTGACAATAAAATCAGCAGAGCCATCCTTGGGGTTTTTACATAAATGCTGTTTGACAGTAGGTATCACTACAAGGCAGTGCTTCCAATTCCCACCGACACTTCAGCTCACTGGTTAGGGAGCGTCATCCTAAGGAGCACTGCTGCTACTGCTGCAAATTCATTTCAATGAGATGCTTTGAACTAAAATCATCTGGATGTTGTCACTTGAGAAGCACTGTTCCCTGGGCCTCCATCTAGATTTTCAGGAAAGAAATTCTAGCCTGTAGTAGAGTGAAACAGCGCTCTGAAAGAACTGGTGGAAATTGTAATAATCACTGAAGCTTTCCTGGACAGAGTGATAAAGCTGCACACTTAGGAGGGTAGGAGGATATGGTTGCCTCTTGAATCCTCTGTCGACAAAATGTTCTGAAGTAAAACATTACTTGTTTCTTTTTTTTTCGATGCAACTGTAACAGAAAGTGTCCAGATGTTGAAGGTACTAGAAGATGTTCCTCCTGTGCAGCTTACAATCTCAGTACATTCTGGTGATTAGACAGCCATATGAAAACAAGCTCATTTATTGTTCTATGAAATCTTCTAGAAAAAAAGGTTATTGAGATAAAAACTGAAGCAAAAAATAGACACTACTGAATTTAGTGTAAACATTAATCTCCATGCTATTTGATTTTTTCTATTAGAAGACAACAATGGATGGTCTCTACAATTTGACAAACATTATGCAAAGGACAAATACAATAACATGAAATCTCTGTACGCGTTTCAGACCAAGACACAAGAGTGCTGTAAGTAGTTATTACTGATGATTCCTGGAAATAAATATATAGGAAATATGCTTATCAGAAATAAAAATGCAGTGCCGTTTCATTTATAGTAAAGTAGAATTAATGTCTCAGACTAACAGATGTGTTGAAGCTAACATCAGTTCCAATACAGGTGGCTTATTTTCTGTAAAAGGAGTTCCAAATATATACCCATTAGGAAGGCGTTATAAATGTGTAACTGAATATACTAATGCAGCTGGAAAGACCATAAAACATAAATTTTTCAGAGTTAAATGAAGGCAGCATTCCTTCAAATTCACTTCTTCACACATCAAACAATTCTTGAACCCCACTCTGCCACATCTACAGTCATTTCTCCATTTGTCCATTTTCTGAAGTTGCCCACTGTGAGCACTAAGTTAAAGTACAGAGACAGAACTGTGCTCATTCTAGTGAATGTAAAAGGCTGGAATAATCTAAAGAGTCACAAAAATCTGAAAAAATGGTACTATGCCATATTCCTGTATCAAGCCCATAGCTCTGTTGTAAAAGCTCTTTTACTGAGGTCGGGAACTGACAGAATTTATGTCCTTATATGTTTATTGTTATCATACTCCTAGATATAAATTTGTTATGTAAAAACAATGTATGCCTTAGTTGAAATTCCATTTAACACAGACTGATGTTTGAGCTCGCTGTTCTTTCACACCATATTCTTTTTCTCCCCATCTCATCGCACCACATGCCCAACCTCTCACCCCAACCACTTTCCTACTCCCTGTAGTGGCCGGTGCAGTGCCAGCAGAATGTGTGTGCCAAGGGCTGGAGGTCTTCTGCGATGCTGTCAAACTGCGTGCTGTCCCTTCAGTTCCTTCAAACATAACCATGATGTAAGTAGAGCAGAAAAGTGGTCTTTTGCTCTGTTCAGGCTTGACAATCAGTTCTACAGCTTTTGAAATCTACAGCCATGTAATTATGACCAGTTGGCTCAGCTGGTGTTTGTGAAAACATAGTGTTTCTCTGTTGATAAGTCGTTTAAAGTGCAGATTTTCACTGCATAAAATGGGAGAAAATGAACCGAAAAGCTCTACGTGAAATGGTTATTTCATGCTTGCACCAGTGGCTTGTGGCAGCAAAAATTTCAGAAGCTCTAAAGAAATCTTAAAAATAAATGTTTCATTTTAAGACATAATGCTTAGGACTTTTTCATTACTCTATGATCCTGGCAATATTCCTTGTCTATATTCCTGTCAATAGCCATGTTCTTAGTAAAACTACCTGCTTGAGCAAATATTTTTAGTTCTCATCCAGTATCTCTGGAGAGGCCATTATTTAGAAGGATTTAATCTGGGCTGGGTCATCATACAGACACAGAGGAGTAGTACAAACTTCTTGAAGAGACTGGCCAGTGGTTGGTATGGCTCTGGGTTTGCACATACCTGCTTGAGAGGCCATTTTCTGTGTGGTGAAGAGAAGAGCGGGATCATGTCCTTACCTGAAGATACTTCCTGAAAACAAGGGTACAAATCTTTGTTTGGTTCCAGTTTGTGTTCATGTCTAGATGAGGTGGTTCTTGTTGGGTCCACATTCAGTACTTCAAAATCAGGTTAATGCAGAATGTCATATGTACTTAATACGTATTTAAACTGGCTGATGGCTCAGAGACAGCAAAGACTTCAAAAATAACAGTGCAGTTCTAGCTTTAGAAAAAGCAGTGAGTTGGGTAATCTTTGTGGCTAGGCTCCAACCATGCCCTGAAAGATTTCTGTTCTTGTCAGGACACCTGAGTCAGTGCCCAACGGAGATGTGGACACAGACACACAAATGGGGAAATAACCTCTATATGCATTTGAGGTTTGAATAAATCTGTGTTTTATTTTATACTCAAATCTTTTCAGCTCTGAGTTTTAACTAGTATTTTGTTATCTGCTCTGAGATCATTGAAGGATATTCTTTGATAAAGTATCGGGCTTACTGCTTAAATGGGTATGAACACTGAGAGTTTCATGTTGCTTTTACTGCCTAGCAGCACGAAAGATGCTCTTATGGAGTGAAAAAACAGATGCAGCACTGTAGGAAGCTGTTGGGGAGTGAGCCCAGACCACCAACGCTGCCCAGAGAAAATAGCAGAAGGCACTGCCTGCACCACCAACCCTAGGGCAGCAAAATGGCAGACAGTAGAGTAGCAGAAGCCTTCCCAGCTCTAATTTGTTGTCATATGCAAACTAACTCTATTCCATAAGCAAACAACAGCAACACCACTTTCCCTGAAGGAGGAGGTAGGCCGGAGACGAAGCGGCCAAGGCGGTGCATTGCTGCCTCACGGCTGCAGCCATGTTTCCGGGCCTACAGCACAGGCACCACAGCAGGATGGAGCTGACAGGGGGCATTGCAGGCCTCCCAAAGCCTCCCACGAAAATGCTGACAGATCTTCACCTGGGTTTATCTTTCCTTCACTCTTCCCTTTCCCACTGAACAGACCGTTTATTTTTCTTACATCAGCTACTCACGGCTGTCTGAGCTGACTGAGGACTGCGTCAATAGCAAGTTTCCAATGGAAGCTTCTCCTCTCAGAAATGAGTGTGTTTTTCTTACTCTGAGAAATAAAACTGTTGTCTTTCTACTCTGCTCTCTCCTCTAAAGAGTGCCCTGTCACACATCTTTGACCATGTAGTCAATGCAGAACCCTCTCACAGGTCTGACGTGATACTCTTGGTCTCACATCCTGAAAATCAGTTCATGCTGTTTTAATGACATTTTTAATGGAGAGGGAGGATTGAAAGGGTGCCGTCTGCATGAAAAGCAGGAAAAGGGGACAACAGCTACCTCCAAAATTACGACAATGGTAAAACTATTTGTCTTTTCGTGTCACTTCACAGCCTCCTTCTAATCCATAAGCTCCAACTCAATTCTAGCATAAACTCTAAATTTACTCAGATTGATCAATGCAATCAACTTTGATTTTGTTTAATGTACTTCAGAAACAGTGTATGACAGCAAAGAGCATAGCTACTTCTCCTTTTGGTTGATGAGCTATGCAGAGACAATCCAAAAGCTATAAACTGACTCTTCTGGAAATATCCAATTATTATAGAAATGTCTGTCAAATCATTTGATTTACTGTGAAAATGCATCAAAATCAGTGAAATCATTACAACTGTGTGAAACAGGATAAAGTCATCCCCAATATACCTACAGAATAGTTTCAATATGCGCATTTGTTCCTACAGGTCTCTGCAGAGGAATCTGCTAAGGAAACTTTATGCTGACGTTTTCAGGAAATACCAAGACCTTAAAAATCTGTAAGGGAGCATTTCAACTTGAAATATCCATTAAGATCTTTAAATATTCTCTTTCCCTCTCTCTCTCTGACACACACAGATAAGCACAAAGCTTAACGTGTGAGTGAGAAGCCTCGGTTTACACTCAAAATTCTGTTGTGTCTTACACTTCAGTACGTCATCTAATTGTGTAATAATCTGTTTGACTCAAATCCCTTGATTGACATCTCTTTTTCAAAACAATAATTTCCACATATTGAATTCTTATTATATTGCAAAATGCTAAAACTTCATCACGTCTGAACAAAGTTGGATTTATAATGAATAGCAATATGCTGAAAGAAATGGAAGTATGAATCCATTTACTCTGCAAAATCAAAGTTTGAGAAGTTAAATTTTCCACTGTCATGGGAAGCTTACTCACATGGCATTTGCTTTTGCTTCTAAGTATGTCTGCTACCAACTTGATCACGTTCCAACTAGTCAAATCGTTATGGCAGTGTAATACTGTGTGTGTTTTATGATGTGCAACAAATATGTTGATCCAAAATCATAGACTTTAATGAGTTTGATTTATATAGAGTCAGTGCAATTAAGAAATGCAGGCAAAATTCTAGAACAGTGTGTTCCTAGAAAATGTGCTGGAGTTCGACATTCATGGAAACTGTACTGTCCTGCAGCACCATCTTGTGTTCCAAGTGTTAGGTACCATTACCTTACAGATAGTTTTCTGTAAAAGACAATCACAGCTCCCTGTAGAAGACATCTGTTTCTAATATTAATTTCACACGTTTCTCATTGATAACTGTATGTTTTCAGAAAGCTCCTGAGCAGTGCATCTCACAAACCCATTTTGTAAAAGCTGATAGTTTTGTAACGGGAATGCATCTGAACACTGTTGACTGTCATTTAATTAAAAGGATTTATATTTAAAGATTTCTCAGAATAACAGCATGATGTTTTAAAATTACTTTAAAAGTATTTAAAATTGACAATGATAGTATTTTTGAACTTAATTTATCAAAGTAGATGAAGAAAAATAGGGGGAAAAAACAAGTGTTAGCGTACAGAAAAACAGCAAGATTCATTTTATATTTTTATTGTCTTTGTATTCAAGTTGTATGCTTTGAAAATTCTCTGATAATCTAAAAACAAATGTGAAAAACATTTCTCTGACATTCGCCACATAAAAAGCTCATGCTTGTAGCAGTGTTCTGGCTGATCAGGGCACAGAGGTAAGAACTGCAAGGATGGGACGGGAAGTGCAACCATTTCTTTATTTATTTTAGACAAACGAAGTGTCCCATTAAATGAATTTCACAGTTCTGCCATCAGTTCTTATTTATTTTAAAACACCTTTGCGATCTTTGCAACTATAACCATGAATTGATTATTGTCAAATTTAGGATGCAACAAGTTTGACAGCCTCTTTTCCAGTATCATGTATAAGTTCAGTTTAGTTGATAGATTTTAATTCTTGATGTATGCTTGCTTTGACTCTGAATGCTAGAGAGAACCAATTTTTGTTGTTTTTGTTCTATCTTCTTAGGTATCTTCAGAATAATAAAATCAGAGCTGTGTCCAAACATGCTTTCAAAGGTTTATACAATTTGACAAAATTGTAAGTATCGCTTCAGGACTATTTATGTAAAGAGCAACAGGGACAGCTCTGAGAATTGCTACAGATCTACAGATATCTCTTATTTGCTTCAGTGTCAGGAAATTATAAAATGGTCCAAATCTTTAACTCAATGCTATGATTGAGAAAGCAAAGAGCTATCTTTGCCCCATCTAAGTGAGTTTATCTGATAGGACAATACTTTGAAAATACAAGTGGGCTCCATAAATTATTCTTAATCCCCAAATATGCAGAATGGAAGAAGGAGACAGCATGGTAGTCAGCAAGAATGAAAACAGGAGTGAGACACAAGCAGGAACTTGTGTTGAATGAAAACTCTTTAACACGTGAGTCTGGTTTACAGAACCCAAGAAACCAGTATCAGTAATGCAAAAAACACCTTTTTTCCTTTATTTTGCAGCAGCTTTTTGTAAAAGGATGCAGACTTTTAAGGAAGTAGCTCAGCAAAAGAGACGATGCATAAATTCCATTGTTCAGTTACGTTTTCTGTTTCTGCAGTGTTTGTAATGGCACTTCTTATTTATTTAATGTTGTACATCTTACTTTTCCTTCACGAGTGTGGATGATAATCTGTTATTACAGCTGCTGTTATTACTGTCCTGGACCATCTGTAGTACCGCCCTTCATTTCCCTAGCTTTCTTTTTCCATGGTTCTGGTATCTATATTTATGACTTATGTCCCTAGCAAAGACTGAACATGATCCCAGGAAAATTCATGGGGCTAATGACTCCCCATAAAGAAACTGGAATGGGCCTACAACAAGGCATGGTTCAAACGGTCAGCATGCTGTTTTCTTATAGATAAGACAGAACGTTCTATGTAATTGTTCAGAAAGTCCTCACTAAGGCCAGAGTGAAGTGGAACTCTCCATTCTGTGAAAGACACATCACAGAAAGCTGGCTTTCTTGGGGAGAGAGAGACTGGAATTGCATAAAAGTGGGTTATTGTTCGAATAAAGGAATTAAAATCGCCATAATCAAAAACAGTGATCACAAAAAAAGAAAAAAAAAAAAGTATTCTGATCAATTATCACGGTAAAATCTTAAAAACTCATTTTCATGCCTCTGATGCACCCCATTTGTTTATCTTTTACTGATCTTGCTTCAGATACCTGAGTAACAACAAGATAACCAACTTGAAGCCTGGTGTCTTTGAAGATCTCCATAAACTTGAATGGCTGTACGTTACTTTCTCATTTGTATGTTTATTTTCTCAAGGAGTAGTTAAAGCAACATAAAGAAATATTTGGATTGCTTTAGTTTTTGTGCATACTTCTGGTACTTCTGTACCAGATAATAATTAAGGAACTCTGTTGCTCTGTGTGAGGATGAAATCAAGAGTAATTACTTCCTCAAAGTTAAAAATATTTCTAAAAAATATTGAGTTATCCTGAAAGGAAATGAATTTGAATACCCAGACCTACTATGCAGTAGTGAGCCAATTTTTATGTAAGTAGTTTGAATGGGCATTTGAAGAACACAACTTCAAATTATCTTATTTTTCATCATCTGTTTAATTTAAGGCTGTAGACAAGGCTCAATCTGATACGTGTTTTCCTATAATTTATAGGATACTTGAAAATAACAGGATAAATCGAATCTCTCCATCAACATTCTATGGACTGAAATCACTTATTCTCCTGTAAGTATGGAATAAGAACCAGAAGTGCTGTTTAAAAGAACAGAAGAGAAAGGACGTAGATATTAAATAATCAATCTGTTTATAATGGCTGTACTTGCTCACATTGCTGCTGTAGGAGAGTTGTTATCTCAGAAACAACCTCACTCATCTTTTCAGTCCATGTTACATAGACAAATGGCCTGAAGGCAGCTCTGATCTACCAAAATCAGTAGGAACAGAGCTGCTTTCCCTGAACCTTACAAAGTGAACATCCTGAGCGAGCACTAAGCTCTCCACCAGGAAAGGCTGTGAAACTTTCCTTGGCATGTATGGAGCAGGAACTGCCTAAAGGAGGGCAGTGAACCTGCTGCTTTTTCTTGCTGCCAGGTGTGATGTGCTACAGGAGAGGATTTGGGCAGCAGTGGACACACGATATCTGGAAAAGTGCAGAAAGAGAGCTGGGAAAGAAGAGTCACAGGAACATAACCTTCCACTCCCCTCTCCAGCTGCAGCCCAGAGGGAGCCTCCCACCATCTCCCCCTTCCTCCATCACTAGCAGAAACTGTGTCATGACAGCACAGTCAAAGTATTCAAATAAACTCTGTTTAATTTTAAAAGCTATGACATAAACATCTTTCCTTTACCTGGTAACTAACAAGACAAGGATAAAATAGTGTTCCACAGAATGATGCAGGAGTTGCATGGAATTTTCAGAAAATAATACTATCTCTAAGGCTGTGAGAAATGAATCAAGCTTTGACTGCCTTTTCTCAAAAGTACAAATAGAAGAATTCTTTCCATAATGTCATTTTTGGCAAATATAGCCAGCTATCCTGTTTTGATTGTTTTTTTCAGTGAGATGATGAACAATTCTCTTGCTCATTTGCCTGACAAACCTCTGTGCCAATATATGCCGAGACTCAACTGGCTGTAAGTCCACCTTATATTTCACTAGATAAATATTTTCTCGTCTTTGTGTCGTATTTCCATATTGCTTTTCATAACGGACACTGAGATGCCCTTACAGAGCTCCTGCTGGTTCACAGCAGGGTTGGTGACCTGGTGTCATCAGCCAGGTGTGTAGGAAAACCAGATGCCTGGTTTCTGTTCCCTTTCATGCAGTCATAAGGTTCTGGTAGTATTTTTCATTAATTATCTTAGAATAAATGCCCCATTGAAATGAATTTATTTGCGATGATTGATGTTTTGTTTTTATATCCTAGAGACCTTGAAGGCAACCATATCCATCATTTAAAAAATGCCACTTTCATCTCCTGCAGCACTCTAACTGTATTGTAAGTAATAGGATATGCCAGGCAACGAGAGTTATTTTTGTGCTGAAAGTTTCCTGAATATCGTGGTTACTTATGTGTCAGTGAGACAAAATTAAAATGCTCCATGTTAAACAAGCACCATACAGTATAACCACTGTTTACACTTATAGAAAAATTCAGCCTTGATGTATGCAACTAAACTTCGCTGAAGTGATTCTGACCAAAACTAAGATTTAGAAGTTTTCAGTCTAACATTTTACTTGGAAAAGGAGGCAAAAAAATCATAAGAAAAAGCAGCAAAAATGCAAAATATTTCTTTATTTTAAAAAACTGAATGGCCTGATTGGTTGGCCCAACAGTTTTAGAATTCTCTTCAAAGTTTCTTTGGTAATGTAATGATCTTCAGAAATTCCATCAATCTTTTGGTAGATTTGTAGGCTGCCTGGTAGCTGTCACGTTAAATTTTTAGCTCTTCTGTTGTACCCATATTCTTGGCTTTCTCTTTGCTTTTAAAATCCAGGCGGTTCATTTAAGGAGGAAACACAGGGGCAGATGATACAAAGGTGAAAAAAAAGCTGCACAACCATGAGCCTTTGTCCAAGATGCTGTTAGGTCCCAAGCCTTCCAGCCCAATTGCTCTTTCTCCTGCTCTCAACCAGTTTAAACTGGCAGCCTACGGATAATGGGAAGTCTTAGGTGAATAAAGAGCACTAGAATGGCAGCCTGGCTAAGCCAGCTTACCAGAAATAAGAGTCTGATCATTCAAACTTGTGCCAAGAATTAAGTTTTATTCCTAAAAAATACCTTGAATTCTCAATCAATCAGTAGTTAATTGTACTACTCTGCTATTCTGCAATACTCTAGTAGTTGGTAGGTACCAACACAGCTGAAAGAGCACACAGCACATGCACAGACAGCAGAAGTTATTCATGGAATGGGATGTCTGATCAGCTGGTTAACTGAATTAGTGAGGCTGATCTTTGAAGATGCAGATAAGAAACTATTTTAAAAGCTTATGAAATGTTTTCTTCAAAATCAGGTACGTTTCAAGAAGCAGCTATATGTTTGTTTTCTCCTTTCAGGGTGATGAGGCGAAATAAAATCAGCTCTTTAAACGAAAACAGCTTTTCTTCTCTCCAGATGTTAGATGAATTGTGAGTCAATTTCTTCTCTTACTTGTAGAACAAGTCACAAAGTTTTATAATTTCTTTGCATGCGTCATTTACTAGAAATTCTATTTCACATAACGTGGTCTGGAGATAGCACCTATCCTCAGTTTCTTTTCATATATTTAACAAGGAAGAAATAGTCAATAAAGGAATACTCTGGGATTATCAGTAACATTGCTTTTTTGCTCACCAGAGCGTTACATTACCTGAATAGGATCACACTAACTCATCTTGTATCAAGGTGCACGTGTGCCTTCATTGTCTTTCAGATCAGTTTGCTACTTGCTTTCAGGGTGAGATCTCTACTCCTCTGTCCACAGTTATTAATATTCTCCGCGTTTAGTAAAAATATGCAGCAAGTTAGAGAGGAGAACTAATGGAAAGACGTTGTGAGATGTGAGACAACTCCCATCATGAAACAATATTTCTAATTTATTTACTAATTCCTACAACCCAAGTTAAGGGTGTTTTACTTTCTTTTTGATGCAAATACAATCATAACAAGCTATGTATCTAATAACATATCTGAACTAACTAGACAAAGAGAAACCTGCTGGACCTAGCCTTCCATGTTGTTTTAACAGCATTCCTTTACAGTCCAACCTTCTGATAATCTATGCAATAAATTACATTCTATTTGGCAAATAGAATGAAACTGTGCGTCTTGAAATCACAAAACTTCAGCAAGACTAAGAACTTACCATGTCCCACCTATGGCTGTTTCTGCAGAGACTTGGCTAGCAACAAGATTGAATCACTTCCTCCACGTGTGTTTAAGGACCTAAAGGAGCTTTCACAACTGTAAGTATTCTTTTTATTATTGTTATTTATTAAACTGTACATTACTCGTATGGTACGCTTTCAGTCACGAATGCTAGGAAAGAAAAGAGCATCTCTGTCTGTATGCATCATTTAAGCTCTGCCTAAAAAACACTTAACCCAAAAGTAATTTTACGTACTATTTTGCTCAGAGTGATTTTTTAAAATACATATATTGTCGTGTCCAGAAAGACAGCAAGTTCAAATTCTAACTTTTCTAGACCTTGTTAGTGTATGCAAAATGAGCTGTGCTAGCTATATCAGGGGAAATTTATGATTTTGATGGGAGTTTTTAATGTAATATCACGATAGGGCTCTAAAACTAAAATGAGCTTCATATAGGTGCCTTGTTAGCAAATACTTTTTTTCTTGTAAAAGAGTTCCAAAAAAGCATATGAAGTATTATAAAACCAGAAAGGCATTTTTTCTTTTCCATAAAGTGTGCACAGAAAAATTCTCAGATGCTGGAAAGTTCCAGTCTGTCTCACAGAATCTGGAAGAGAAGCTGGTCACAGAACTGAAGACTTCTCCAGAGCTCAGGCCAGCACATTTAATCCTGCCTTGATCCTTCATTTTGCTTTTAAACCAGGATGACAGTAGGGCAGCAGCAAGACTCCCTAAAGCACCCAGTATCCGTGTATCCCCAATGTACCTTCTGAGAAAGCACTGATTTTCTTGTCCAGTGCCGTGAGCAATTGTTTCACTGGAGGTTAACCACCCTGTGCAAAATCCCTGTGTTATCTGCCTCCGTCAGGAACAACTGAAAAATCCTCCAACTATTTATAGCAAGGAGACAGCACATGCAATAATTTATTTTTCTGCTTTTCCAGCACTCTTGGGATGGGTCACAACACACTGGGGCAAGCAGGCTGCTTATGCTGAGCTCCCATGTAGCATCTACAGTATCAAAACAAAAACATAAGGAGAAGTTACAGAGAGAAGAAATGGTGAATAAATCTAGAAACACCCCTGAGTAGAATGAGGGCATCTAACAGACTAAAGTCCATTTTTACATTCTGTTGCCTCTCTCTTTACGAACTCACAGAAACAATTATGAAAAGATGGATTTTATCAACTACCAAACTAAATTTGTTTCTAAATGTATGCGGTTCAGCTATGTTCTTTTACTTAAAAGGCAAATCCAGGAAGTTTAATAACCAAGTATTTCTATAGCCAAAACCTTCAAGCATCAGGTTGGGGGATGATGCAGCTGTGCATGCATGTTTATGTGGCAATAGTACGGCTGTGAAGCATCTGGCTGCCCTCTCCACTGGGTTAGCAAGCTGCATAATGCTGAACAAATGACATCACTTGCATTTGTCATTGCCAGTAGTACAAGTCCTTCCTACAGGACTGAAAACACATGTGAATTGTGTAGTTTTACTTTATCTTTGGAACAGGCTGTAAAGATGTACAACATTACTTAAGTCTATGTTGCATTTACAGGAACCTTTCTTATAACCCCATCAAGAAAATACAAATAGACCAGTTTGATTTTCTAATCAAACTCAAATCCCTGTAAGTATCGAGTTTTTGTGTACAAACATTTTAGCTACGTGTTCTTTGTGATAACGCACATCCCCTTCAGAAAGTCATAATCCAAAAAGCAATTGCCTTTGAAACAGTTAATAGCCATTGATGATCCTCAACAATTTGAGCTGGGAAATTAACAATATTCAAAATCATCAGTTTGATAATGGATATTGCTCCAACAAAAAGGAATTGCAAATTCCGCTTCACAATAAGTGTTGTCTATTCCACTATTAAAGAGCTATTAAAGATTAAAGCACTAATAAAGATTAACGCAGCCCGGCTTTGACCTTGCACAACTTCTTCAAGGGGCTTAAGGTGAAGCTCAGTTGGGGATATTAATGCCATGGGCATACAGCATTAGAATCTGGACAGGCAGGAACTGGAAAGGAATTTGGTGTGCGTACAAGTTTGACTGGGCATCAATTTCACCTCTTACAGAATCTACTACTAAGGCCATAAAAAGAACAACATCAAGCAAGCACAGCTCAGCTCTCATGTCAGAGACAGTGGGGCTTTCACAAATCTTTTATGAAGAGTTGAGGGGGAAATGTTGTGGGTATGCTAACACAGCAGCTCTATCGTGAATTCTGCCAGCAGAACCCTTGCAAAGCCTCTGTGATGTTGTAGTGACAGAAAAGAACTATTAGTTACCTCCCTAGCAGTCAGGCTACAGCATATCCTTTATTTATTATTTAACACGAAAGAACTCATGCAGCTGAGTGATTGGGGCCCTCCGTATTTTTGACTCAAAAGAGCTGATAAACCTTGAGACAGATCTACATGAAGCAGTGTGTTTCAGCACACAGCCTGTAGAACATCCACTGCCTCTTTCCTAGTTTGAAATAGTAGGAAAGCATGCCCAGGATTCATTCCAGAGCTTAACTAAAACTTAGGAGTTTCTGTATTTGGGGCTTTACTCTTGTCTCCAGGCAAAACTGCCCAACAGCCCAAAGCAAACAACCATTCAGACTGATACCTTTCCCTACTTTTGCCTAAATATATCCGGAACTCACATGAATTTTGCACTCAGAGCATTGACCAGTAGCTTCAAACAAGGCTCCACACAAGGAGAACCAAAGATCTCTGACTAGCTGTAGCTCAAAAGACATGGTGTACATCTAATGGTATAAACTAGAAGCTGAAATTCTAGAACAACAACTTAAGCAGTTGCACTTTACTAATCTAGTACTGCAGGAGAAATAATAGTGCCATTTTCCGTATATTTAAAAAAAATCAAATATGAAATCCCATCAATGTGTCACCAGAAGCCCAGCATTTACCCTTATATGCAGAATTCTGTGTACCAGCTTCCTGCTGCTCTGGTGACAAAAAACAGGCTGCATTCCTGCACCAGTTTGTTTGTCTAGTAAAGCACTACCTGGGATAGAAGGGAAAAACCTAAAATATTACTACTGGAGCAAGTTACTATTCCCAGAGATGATGAAAGAACATGGGCAGAACAACACTTTGGAAGGGCAACATAATAATCATCAGTTGCACTGCTGAGAGCACCAGCAGAGCCTTCTTAGTGATTCTGGCAAAACAGCAAGCTTATTGGAATCAAGGCTGATTCATTCCGTTCCACTTTAGCTTTTATGTAGGCTTTCTATTCAAGTTTCAAAGAAATGGCAGATTAGACGCAATTAAAGTTCATCTCTAATTTCATATAATCATACAAATACAATTTAAATGCTCATTAACTTTGTCCTTCTATGGAGTTCCTATTGCATTTTATTAAGAGTATGTTGTTTACAGCAGCTTGGAGGGCATTGAAATTGCAAACATCCAGAGAAGAATGTTCAGACCCCTCAGAAACCTTTCCCACATGTAAGTAGATCATTTCAGCTTGTTGTCTTTGGTCTGAAATTCACAATTTGCAGAATACTGAATGAGTAAAAACAAAAGTGTCTGAAAAGTGGCATGCAAATAGTTGTCAAATTTGACCATTTAAAATTCATTTTTCTTCTTTCAGATTATGTTTTCTGAGTATTTACCAGAGTGCTGTTTTTGTTTTGTTTTGTTTCTAATATTCTGGCAACCAAACCAGAGCCATCTCTTTTCTGTCTCTCTTTCTCATGACCAGATATTTTAAGAAGTTCCAGTACTGTGGATATGCCCCTCACGTGCGCAGCTGTAAGCCCAATACCGATGGGATTTCATCCCTGGAGAACCTCTTAGCTAGCATTATACAGAGAGTGTTCGTCTGGGTTGTATCTGCCATCACTTGCTTTGGGAATATTTTTGTTATCTGTATGAGGCCTTACATCAGATCAGAAAACAAGCTCCACGCCATCTCAATAATGTCTCTCTGCTGTAAGTATTCCATTCATAAAAGAATATTGTTTTAATCTACTTATAGCATGCACAACATCTGTTATAGTGTAGTGATGTATTTCCAGCACTGGATTAACTGACTTCTCGTGCTCTTGTGAACGGCAAGACAAAATGCCATATCTTACACACCAGGAAGTCTTGTTAGATGCTGCCTTTCTTCTGTAACAATGGTTTGATAAATTACAGAGGTTTTGTGATTTTAATGCTGTAGACGTTGTGTCAAGTTCTTACTTGTTCAGCAAGAAGAAAAAAATTCAAACTTTTTCAAAGGCCCACAAGCTTAAATTCTTGTATGCATGTTTGAGTAAATAGCAATCTGCATGTGTAAATACTATTCATAGCATCACAGAATGGCTTGGGTTGGAAGGGACCTTAAAGTCTACCCAGTTCCAACCCCCACGCCATGGGCAGGGCTGCCACCCACCAGATCAGGCTGCCCAGGGCCCATCCAACCTGGCCTTGAACGCCTCCAGGGATGGGGCAGCCGCAGCTTCTCTGGGCAGCTGTGCCAGGGCCTCACACCCTCTGAGTAAACAGTCTGCTCCTAATGTCTAATCTCTAAATCTCCCCTTTCAGTTTAAAACCATTCCCCCTTGTCCTGTCACTACGAGACCATGTAAAAAGTCAGTCTCTATTTGCACAAGCAAAAAGTTATTTATACAAATAAAGAAAATCAATCACTCCTAGTTCCCCAATTGTAAGAATTACAGGTTTTATTAGATGAGATTTTATTAAAATTTCAAGTACCCCATCTCAATCCAGGAGTCTATCTAAACAAAACACACTGCTATTAGTTGCATTTTGAAATATAGTTGTCAACAGTGTATAAAATGATGGCAACATTTCTAAATCCTGTATGTCAGTGATTCTGAAACCGTTGCTGTTTACCCATTGGAACAACCTGAGTACCACACAAAACACCCAGTCAAAACACACCAGATACTTTCAGCTCGGTGTTGACAGCTCCCCTTCCCCTGCAGTGCCAGTATTACAGAAATATTTGTTACTGAGCCTTTTCTTAGAGAGCCCACATAAAATACAGCATGGGAAAGAAGAGGTGTCATGATATTTCAATATAAGCAAACATGGCTCATTGTCCTCCTGGTTGCAGAAGACTTAAAAACGTGAAGCAAATCCTGGAATTGAATAATTGTTCAATTTATCATCTCTTACGCTCGTCATTTTTAATCTGACATCATGACTTTGGAGGATGAAACACGTGTGAGCATGTGACGACTGGTGAGAGTATCCTGAGGGATTTACAGCAGATGCTCCAAAGAGAGCTCAGTGAACGTAGCAGCAATCCCTCCTGGCGTTACCCTGGGCATGCACAGGAGTTTCCCTCGGCCTTCTGCCTTTCCCTGCTATGCTGATAAGGAAGAAGAATGGTGCTGTTAGTATTTGCTGACTAGTTCAAGTCTTAGAAGCCTGTGCACATCAGTTTTGAACTACTGTAAGACGGACAAACCAAAACTAAACTTTGAGCCTGACCCAAAAAAGGGCTAAAAAGATATTTCTATAAATTACAGTAGGTTGTTTTCTGCTTGCAAACCAATTTTATTTGAACTTCAATAGATCAGTCTGAAAACAAGTATGAAACACAGACTCTTAGTCCAAACAAAAACAGAAACAAGGAGGAACAGAGCTGAATTATATGGCCTTCATCATAATTCACAATATCATTCCAACTCTAATACTGATCTTATAACTGTGTATAAGCTGACTTAAAAATGTGTACTTATGTGTGTGTGTATGTCTGTTTTCCAACAGACATACGCAAAGAGGATGGGAGATTCAGATGTGTAAATAATGATGTTAAGCACTATGCCCACAGGTGCTGACTGTCTGATGGGAATATATTTATTTGTGATTGGAGCTTTTGATCTTAAATATCGTGGAGAATACAACAAGCACGCTCAGTTGTGGATGGACAGTATTCATTGTCAATTGGTGGGATCGCTGGCTATTCTGTCTACAGAGGTGTCAGTCTTACTGTTGACTTACCTGACTTTGGAGAAATACATCTGCATAGTTTATCCTTTTAGGTGTTTGAAGCCCAGAAAATGCAGGACAATTTCCATTTTAGTTCTTATCTGGATAATTGGGTTTGTTGTTGCTTTTATTCCACTGAGCAATAAGGAATTTTTCAGGAACTACTATGGCACCAATGGCGTCTGTTTCCCTCTTCACTCAGAGCAATCAGAAAGTTCAGGAAGTCAGATTTATTCTGTTGTCATTTTTTTAGGTAAGTTGCCTTTCTTCCTACTATACGAGTCTTAGAGCCTTCCTTATATACTGTAACGAACCTGATCTTAAAACAGATTTGATGGCTTTGCTGTGATGTTCACATCTCGTATTTACATGCTCCATTAAGCACTTACAGACTTGTTCCAGCCTGAATATTTTACTGTATTAGATTGATACTTAAGTATCTTAAGATGTATGAAGGGCTCAGAAGCTAGAAAGCAGTCAGGAACATTGAGTTCCTGAATGAATACATTTAGTCAGGGAAATAAAACAATGTTATGACAAGAGAAGAGCTGCATAGCCTGGATCCAATGGCAGCCATCTGTCAGATGATGATAACTTCAATAATTACTGGAGTAGAGATTCTACGTTTGGGTGAAGGCAGACTCAGATCCTCTGGCCACTTAACTCTATGGGAGAAGCAGCTTAGAGCAAAGACTTTTCGTTACTATCCATCTTGCAAACAGGTGATGTGGAATTGCCATTCTGCTTTAAAAAAATAACTCATTTCAACTCTTTCAACAGGTGTAAACTTGGCAGCTTTTATCATCATTGTTTTTTCCTACGGAAGTATGTTCTACAGTGTTCACCAAACAGCTATTATGGCTACTGAAATTCGGAATCACGTTAAAAAAGAGATGACCCTTGCCAAACGTTTTTTCTTCATCGTGTTCACTGATGCGCTATGCTGGATACCCATTTTCATTTTGAAGCTCCTTTCTTTACTGCAAGTAGAAATACCAGGTATGTTCTTCCTTTTGTGCAGCTGTACTGACTGTGTATGAAAACTGTTTCTCATTTAGAAGAAAATAATTCAACATATTGAATTACATTACTGTAATGAACGATATGCTTATCTATCTTTATAGATGCACACACAATATTACCATAATCACCAAAGATTAACCACCTTTGGGTCAGATAAAACAAGAAAAATTCAAATCTTTAAAGTTTGTCTCCATAGAATACCTATAAAATGCCCAAAATGTTTTTGCGAACCAAGCTTGAATCAGATTGGCTTTTCTCATCTTATGGCTTTTGGTGATTCTGTTGCCTAACTATGGCTCGAGACAATACAGAATCTCCTATCTTGATGTAACCATACAATTCTTACTCTGAAACAACTTTCCAGTGCAAACTGACACTCAGAGTTCAAACATTGTTACATAAAACTGAGCTTTCCTTCTTCATGCTAGGAATATATTCCCACATAAAACCAGTGTTAACATAAAAGATTAAAAATCACACTTTATTTCTTTATTTCTCTTTCTAATGGAAACTGTGATAAAGGAGGGAGGTGTGAACATGGAGACTCTAACCAACAGGGCAAGAAGGAAATAAGGATGTGTCCAGCTCTTTTTGCACGGGAAAGAACAGAGAACTAGGGCAAAGGAGCAAAACCAGCCTCTGAGAGGAAAAGGAGGCTAGAAAACATTGCTGTGGGGGACGGTGTCAGGGATATAAAATGAATAAGCAATCATATCTGGGAAGAGGATGGGGAACACGGATCACAGGAAGCAAAGCAGAGAGAAAAAGAAGTGGGGTAAGAAAACGGGGCTCACCCAGAACAAGGAGCGTGCCATTGCAAGTAAGGAGCTATGGTGCAAAGCAAGAGGGATAAATGGAACTACTGGGAGGGTGAAAAACAACAGGATTTGCAGGGGGTCCTGGAAACAGAAAGAGCCAAGGGCAGTGCGTACATAATAGTGAGAAGGAAAAGAAACAACCTGCTGTGATATGAAGTCAGCCTGGAAGGGCATGACCATCCCTCTAAGCAGGAAGCTCTGCTTCATAAGCACTACGTGCTCATATTAAGTAATGGGTACAAATGCTACAAATGCTACAGCTTCCTTTCTTTTTCCCTCCCTAAGGTACAATAACATCATGGGTGGTGATTTTCATTTTGCCAATAAACAGTGCTTTGAATCCTCTTCTCTACACGTTGACTACACGACCTTTCAAAGAAATGATTCACCAGGTTTGGTACAACTACAGACAAAGAAGATCCAAGAGAGGCAAAGGCGGTCAGAAAGCATACGGTCCATCCTTCATTTGGGTTGAGATGTGGCCAATGCACGAAATGACACCAAAGCTAATGAAGCCCATACTTTGTACAGACTCCTCTGATGCATCTGTGACTACGCAGTCAACAAGACTAAATTCGTACACGTAATTACACCTGGAATCTTCACGGTGACATCGGCACTGTTAGCTTCACACCTGTGGACTTGCTGCTTTACAGCAATGATAAAAAGCGAGGGAGGTACGATGCCTGGGCTCCTGTGCACCAGAACTGCAAGCAGGAAGAAGCAGAGTGGTGTGGCTGCTTGCAGCTAGAACACAGAAGTATTATTTCCATCTTGCAGCGACTCCAACTCATCCTAGTTCAGAATGAGAAGTCAATCTCTTTTTTTTTCCTTCCAGTAAGCCAGAAGTGAGGAAAAAAAAAAAAAAACACAAACTGACATTTAAAACATCTCATACTGAAATCAAAATGTTTCACCATCATCTATCTTTGGGGGAAAAAAAGGCTATTTTCAATAAACTTTTTTTAAAAAAAACTCCCATTTCAACAGCTGTTTTCTTTCACAGTTAATTGGTTTCCTCTTTGAGAACATTTATTCCTCTTAAAATGTCTGACTGGCAGACTACTGAGACTGCATACAGCTCTTTAAGCTTTAGGAAATAGCACTAAGAAAACACTTTCGTTTCATAATTTATTATATTTGTCAAACAGGTGACAGTGTTACTCCTCTTATCAACTATTTCACTCACACAGTTGTTCTAATTCAGGCAGAACCAGAAATATTTCTTAAAAAAATGCTTCTGAACTGCGAGTCCTCCAGCTGTAGCTGGTGGAAGTTTCTCCCTTCAGAAGAGCATCCTTTGCTGGCAAGGCCAGGCCGAGCATCCCAGCATCCTGAGGCTGCTCTTTTCCTCACCATTTCCTTAGGGGCTACACTAAGTAGCTCCCCACAGCTTACACGCTTCATCAAATGTTCATCTTTATCTATCTGTCTCTGTAGACTGCATAACAGGAGAGTGTCAAATAGATGCCTGTCAGTCTCAATAGGTGTCATGGCATATTGAAATCACCTTGTGCATCTGAGCTGATGGCTTAAGGCTAAACTAATTTAAGGAGTACCACAGTTCAGCACTTCTTTGGGCTGTACTTTTCTTCCTAGTGTTAAGACAGTAAAATAATTTTATCTGTCTAAAATAAACCTCTGTACCCCCCAAAAAGGTGTAAGGATACACGCAGAGGCAGTTCCTTTGCATATACTGACCGAGGAGGATCTTTTCCCTTACGAATTACTATGACTTCCTTAGTTCTTTTAGCACCACAGTCACAGCCCAATGGCCTGGAAGCCCAAGACAGTAAAATTATTTTGTATTGGTGATTTGAAGCTTTTTAAAATGAAGTTAAATGATACTTCTGTTTGCACTTAACTTCTTAATAATGTAAGAAGTAGAATTAAAACCAGCGTGACTCTCACTTGAACTGTTTACAGAACTTTGGATTATCTTGAAAGCGAAAGTTAAGCATCTTGTTTCCACTCTTGTACATTTTATTGAAATAAAAGATTATCTGTTGATGAAAACGACTTTTTTTTCCAAGTTGTTTTGCAGCACCTTGGGCTACTGGGGGGGGGAGGGGGGAACAGTTAAGTGAAATGCTGCAATGTGGATTGCCTGTAACCTCGGCAATCCAGAGAGGTGGTGGATGCCCCATCCCTGGAGACATTTAAGGTCAGGCTGGATGGGGCTCTGAGCACCCTGACTGAGCTGTAGGCGTTCCGGTTCACTGCAGGGGAGTGGGACCAAATGGCCTTTAAAGATCCCTTCCATTTCCAAGGATTCTGTGATTCAATCAGAATGCAATTCAACACAACGTGCATAATTTAAGGGTCTTTCAAAGGGCTGCTCCCCTGCTCTCCACAGGATGTCAGTCCTTATCAGTACTCCTGTTTGTCACAAAATTTGATTATGGACGCACTCAATGTTGTCTTCGTTTCGACAGGTAACTCGTGACCACCCATCAGTTCAGAATTTGTGGTAACAACTTCATTGCTTTGATAACAGAACAACAGCTTCTCTTTAAAAAAGTCCTACCAGAGAAAATTAGGCTGACCCAGGGTGCAGACTCGTTCCCTTGCAGCCTCCCGTCACGTTTCAGCCCTTCCCGCCCCGGTGACAGCACAGAACTCCCACTGCGGATGAGGGGACCCTCCAGACCCAAAGGCTCCGTTAGCAGCCTGCGCTAAGCTGATGAACCAGCAACTGCTTAGGGCAAGGTATAAAACAGGATCACATACAGAAGCTGCTCTAACGTGCTTCCCCGAGGTGGGAGCACGCGCTTCACAGAGAATTTTCCGGCTGCTGGAAGCGTTTACTTGTGCCGCTGCCCAATATCCTCCCAGCAAACACTGCTGAGCCGTGCGGTCCATCGTAAGGCACTTCAATACCACAAAAACAGCGTAAAATTGTTTGCAGGAGCAAAACTTCCTGCAAAAACAATGCAGTTTTACAGAAATTCAGCAATAATGCCGCTGAGGCCCCCGGGGTACTGCCGCTGCCCCCAGCAGACCCCCACCGCCATGGCCCTCACCCTCGCTTCCCGGCGTGCAACGCGACCACCGCGCGGTGGACGCCGGGACCTGTAGTCTTTCTCAAGGGGCGGGGCGAGAACCTCCGACTGCGCACGCGCGGCGGGCCGGGGGCAGCTGCCCGGGGCGCTGAGGGCAGGGAGAGGGGTCGCGCGCCGCCGCCGCCATGTTGTTCTCCCGCTGCCCGTCCTCAGGCGGAGGTGAGGCGGCGGTTCGCCCACTCGCCCGCGGGTAACCGGCCCGGGGCAGCGCGGCGGGGTGGGGCCGGTGCTGTGCGCGGCGCGGAATTGGAGCAAAGGTCGTCCCTGCGCGGGTGGCACCGGTGTGCGGGCAGCGGCGGGGCGGGGGGCTCCGGCCGCGGCTCCGTGTGCCCCGGGGCTGTCCGACGCTCCGGGGCTGTGCGTGTGTGTGTGTGAGGGACAGCTGATGGCTTGTAAGTGCGCTGTGTGACTCGGTGTGCTGGCAGCTCTGTGAAATCCCTCACAAGCGGTATGCTGGGTGTTGGTACCTATGGAGAAATGTGCTGCTGCCCTGCCCGCCTGCAGGTGGGGGTTCCTGGGGCCGCCAGGAGATGGGCTGTAGCCTTCTGAGGGTTACCCTGTTTGGATCACCTGAAACTTTCACTTTGTTCCGTTTGTTTCATAAGAAGCCCAAGTTCCTTGTCACAACAGTTCCTGCAGCAGAAGCAATGACAGCCGGTACCTGCTGCTCCTCCCTGGGCTGGCAGGAGCTGGGTCCCTGTCCCAGCCCTTGGTGCAGGCCTTCTGAGGAGCTGCCCAGGAGCAGCAGCCCCAGCTGTGCCTCAGGGTGTGCTGAGGTGTCCCCAGGGTGAACTGGTCCATCCTGTCTTTGTGGTTGTTGGGTCACTGACAGTGGATCCTGAAGTCTGGGATAAACCTGAGTTCAGAGTTAAATAGGAGCTGGCAATGTGTTTTCCTGGTGACAGCTGTCAGAAGAGGTTGGCTGCCCTGTTGTGTGGTGTTATGTGGGGAATGCTGGGATGATACAGTGTAATCCTCACTGCTGAAAATCTAAGAAGCTGTGTTTGTGGTTCCTCCTCCTCCTCTACTCTGGCAGCTTTGTGTGGGGGGACTGTCCTGTTGTGTCTGAAAACATGGACCATTCTCAAAAAGGACTGATTTGGCAAATCTGTGTCATGTTTTTGCAGCCCGGCAGTGCTTCCACGCTCTGAAGTTGATCAAGAGAGACTGCCTTCCCTCCCTGCAGACAGCAAGATGTGTGTCTGCTGCCGCTGCGCCTCGCATAACCACGCACTACACCATTCATCCCCGGGACAAAGACAAGCGGTGGGAAGGTAGGTGGGGGAAAAATGCTTCTTGAAAGCTTATTTTGTTATTGCTGAGCTTTAGCAGCGTTGAAATGTGTTGCCGTTGTGCCTTTTAACAGAAATTCTCTTAAGTACAGTGCTAATATTCCAAATGAAATATTATGCTGTCTTTATTGCTGTGAAATGGGATCCAGTTAACCTTGATCTTAAATAACTCAAAAAAATCCATCAGCAACTTTTGCCTTATTGACTGTCCCAATGAGGTTTAGTTCTGTCAGGTTTGTGTGTGTTGGACTTCTCAGCTCCATTTACTGTGAGAGTTTGTGAAAAAATAAGATGACTGTATAGCTCTGGGCATTCCAGTCTGTACATTTATCAATTTTAATGGTTTTAATTCCAGAAAAGTCACTGGTTAGTAAAATAAAGGGACTTGTTTGGACTGAGGATCTCTTTCAGTTCTTTGTCCCATCCCTAGAGTTTCACCAGGTGTCTCTGATGCAGCTTGCCAGCTGGGCTCTTAATTAACTTTCCTCTTAACTTTCCAATATTAATGATGTGTGGAGATTGAGTATTTGTTTTTTATGGCATGTCTTCTTACAGCTTAAAAAGAGCTTATTTTATATTGAAATGCTAACGTCCTCGTGCACTATTCCAAGTACTGAAGTGGGCATTCTGTGAAATATTTAGCCTTGATGTTAATATAACCATAATGTTACTGGGATAGCCAGTGGCCAGCATCACTGAGCAAGGTTTAGCAGAAAGAGCCTGGGGGAAGTTGGAGATCAGTTGATCTTATTACCTTTTTTCCTCTTAAAGGGGTAAACATGGAAAGATTTGCAGAGGAAGCTGATGTTGTCATCGTTGGAGGAGGCCCTGCGGGTCTTTCAGCTGCGGTTCGCCTCAAGCAGTTGGCTGCTGAGCATGGCAAAGAAGTGCGCGTCTGCCTGGTGGAAAAGGCCTCCCAGATTGGTGCGCACACGCTGTCTGGTGCTTGTCTCGAGCCACGGGCCTTAGAAGAACTCTTTCCAGACTGGAAGGAGCGGGGGGTATGTGTAAACATACAAACACCTTGCTAGTGTGTTATAAATTTGTGCATCTCACTGCGTTTGATATTGCTGAGTGCCACTTAAAACGCGTCGATAGAGCGAGGCACGAGCAGTAAGGTTTTTTTTTTGCTTTGCTATGTTGTTTTGTTTCCTTTGGATTGGCTAGAAAAACATAACTCAGCACTGTTCCTGTTTTTTGTCTAGGCTCCACTTCATACTCCTGTAACTGAAGACAAGTTTGGAATTTTAACTAAGAAATCTAGAATTCCGGTGCCAATTCTTCCAGGTGAGATTTGCTGAGCAGCTCTTTGTACCGTCTTTGTTTCTTTTTCAGTTTTTCCATGCATCAAACAATTCAGATTCAATGTAGTACAGTATGCCTATGGCGAATCGTGTGCAGCAGTTGAATCTGTGCAGGTGATGGCTGTAAGAACACAACCTGATTATTCTGAAGATTGTTGTTGTAGAAAAAGATGTGTAGAGCTTGTGTTATTTGTGTTATAAAACACAGTGCTCTGTGTTTTAGGTGTGTGTGTTTGTTTGTTTGCCTAGGACTTCCAATGGTTAATCATGGGAATTACATAGTCCGCCTGGGACACTTTGTGAGCTGGCTGGGGGAACAAGCAGAAGCCTTGGGTGTGGAGTTGTATCCAGGCTATGCAGCTGCTGAGGTAATAATGACATCAGCGTCTATATGGGAAGCATTTTTGGAGCCCCTTTCGCTGCACCCCCAATTCTTTGTACACCCACAACATTGGTACGATCACAACATTCAGTGACTGAATTTCCTGGCCCAGATCCAGCAAAGCAGGTCACAGAGTACATTAATAATTACATTATTTTCCAAGTTTGACCATGAGACAGCGGAAAGACTTGGGGCTTAGAAGTTTCTGCATTAGGATTTGTTGTGAATGGACTAAAATGACATCGTTAAAATGGTTGTGGTTTTTTTTTTCATCTGTTTAAATATTTCCAAAGGTTCTTTTTCATGAAGATGGCAGCGTGAAGGGGATAGCAACTAACGATGTTGGCATCCAAAAGGATGGAGCACCTAAAGTAAGTAGCCATGTTTTCCATAGCTAGAGGTGGTCTGATTTTTGAAATTGTGATGTATCTGCTTCTGGTGGCATCAGTGATCTTGCTGCAGCCTAAGAAAAATGACAGAATTCAGTACCTGTTTTTCCTCTCTGTATAAAAATTGATCAATTACACGTGAAAATTCTTGTTTCAGGACGTAGCAAACTCCATCTGAAATTAGCAGAAAAAGCCTTTGCAGAAAGGAGGTTTGGCTGAGGGTGACTTGAAGGAAAGACTGCAAGGATGCTTTGACCTACAAGAAATCAGGAAACAAGGGAAAGAATTCCAGGAACACCTAGAAAAAAGTGTGAAGGTGGAACAGAAGCTGTTGTCCAGCTGGTAGCTAGCAGCTTGTAAGAGTCTGCTTCTGCCTGAGTCATTTTTTTATGTAGGACTGCGGTCACATTTTGTCTGTCTGCCTTGCTGGGGCAAGGTACATGCTCAGTCTTGACACCTTTGTGCTGATTGGTCACTTGCTGTGTCCAGAAGGTGACTCCCTGCCCTCAGTGTCAGACTTTGGCTGATTTTTAGTGGAATCCAGAACCTGCAGTAAGCGTGTCGCCTCCTCGTGCAATACAGAGGGAGAATTCAGTGCCTCAGAGTAACTCAACTTATGGATAGAATCATGAGGCTACAGAAATTCTGGGTGCAAGTTTTTTTTCTTAGGCTTTTCTTTGTTAGGTGAGATTTCTTACTAGTTCACGTAGCATTTCAAAGAATTATTTCACTTGCAAGTCTGGGCTATTTTTTCCATTTAAGGCAGGAGTTGAGAAGAAAAGACTCATCCTTGTTTTAAGAAATTAAACCAATGGAGGAGGAAGTGTTGTATTTTTCCAGTCTAATGTTGTCTATCTCCCAGAGCAGATATACAAACACTGATTTTCAGGGTATGTATTTTCTCCAGTAGGAGGAGCAAGTAATATGCTGCAGTAATAAAAGATTGTTTTGGTTGAAGTCGGGAGGAAATACGCTTTTTATTTTTTAAGCATCCTGAAGACCTAGATGTTTTTTCACCACTTATTCTGGCAGAATGTGTTTATTAAAATCATATTATCTGATAACTTCTTTAATTTGTACATAATTAAGATGCAACTATGGTGAATTGAGTGTTCAGATGTTTTAGCTGTCAGCTGGTGCTGCCTCCAGTGCGTAAAGATTCAGGTAAGTAAACAGTTTGCATAATCTTGAAAGCAAAAATACTTTCAGTGTGTTTCTACAGAGCCTGATCAAATACTGTGGTTAATGAATGACATTTCGCTTTGTACTCAGCATCAATCAAAAAACAGCAATGGTAAAAATAGACAGCGAGAAGTTAGATAATGTATGTTTGGAGTCTAGTATCCTTACGTTGCAGATGTACCCTGCTGGTCTGTTCCAGTTTAATGCACTCACCTGTGCAGGTGACATGCCTACACGAGTGTGCTGCTTCCCCTTATCTTGCTCTGAATCTCATTCGGATTTTTGGTGAGAAACTGTTTTATGATGACACAGTCAAGTGATCCTAACGTTACGTACGTTTCAACATGCAAGATGGATGTAATATTTCGTAGAGTAACTTTAATCCCAAGTTGTCTATTCTTTCAGGGTGAAACTTTGAGGGTGATCAGTGCAGCTTGTTCTGATCTGTAGTTTGTCGGTCCTCTGTCATGCATATATTTTGGACAATATTTTACTGTAATGTGACTGTGAGCAAAAAGTGGAGTGTGAATTTACAGGTGAAGTTCCTTGGTTCTGTTGGAGTTCCTTTGCACCACCTGAACAAGCAGATGTGGTACGAGCATCTCTTCTAGTACGGAATGGTGATTTACTGTAGTGCTGCTTTACTGGAGTTCCCTTGCAAGGTTTGCTGGGACTGTATCGTAGTTAGGTGGAAAATACAGCTGGACTAGAACATAACTTGCATTGGTTTGTAGATTCTGCTCAGGGCCACAAAGAAGTGTAAGATCACCTTCTTGCCCTTCATTTTCTTGCTGTGAGTTTGGTGTGGCACAGTTCTAACCGCTGACAAAATGCTGTACTTTTGCAGGCTACCTTTGAACGAGGCTTGGAACTCCATGCGAAGGTCACAGTCTTTGCTGAAGGTTGTCACGGACATCTAGCCAAACAGCTGTACAAAAAATACAACCTGAGGGAGAACTGTCAAGCTCAGAGCTATGGCATTGGATTGAAAGAGGTATTGTCTGTGTTAATTTAACGGTTGAGGAAAACACTGTAAAAATACAATGTGCTTTATATTCAAGCTATTTTTTTTTAATAAGACATTAAAGTGATAGATTTTGAGTTTGTGCTTTCAGATTTGAGAATCTTTGCTATTTTGAAGCTGATGAGAGATGTCTCAACTGTTCTGTTTCAGCTGCTGTTTCTGTTTTATCTCTATCTAGAGGTATCTATGAATCCTCTTTCGTTTCTTTATTCTCATTTGTGAAATCTACTTTCAGTACCTCTAATAAATTAGAGAGGATTTCTTGCTGCCTGATTTTAGGGTGTCTTTAGGGTGGCTGTCTATGGTTTTTCTGTATATTCATTAGAGAAGAAAGGGCTGTTCTGGATGGTGAGTTGTGCTCTCTGAAACACTTCTGGATGAGCTTCCCACCCCCACAGTTCTTTCACTGGGCTTAGAAAATTGGGATAGGGATCAGCTTTCATTTAAAAAATATTTTATATTCGGGGAATAATAGTCATGAAAAATACCTGTTCGTTTAGAATATTGAAATCTTAATGAAAATTTCTCCTACCTAAGTTGTTGTTTATAAGTAGAGTTTTGCTGTACAGCTGAGACAGGTTTCAGTACAACCATCTGCTTTAGCAAGTAGTGCAGCCCAATGGGAATGGATCTGTAAAGGGAAATAGTTGGTGCTGATGAGCCAACTGTGCTATGCATGTTTCAGGGTTATTTTTACTTTGGGCTAGCTCTATTTGAGTCCTGTGGACTGAGTACCCTTTTGTGACTGGAATGCTTTAGAGGGGCTTCTGGAGCCAGTCTTGGAATTGAGTTTCATCTGAAAGGAATCCAGTTCATGCCTTCCTTGCCTGCTCTAGAATGTGAACCAAAGCACAGTAAGTGGGAGCAACCAAGAGTCCTGTTCAGAAGTATACTCCTTAATCCAAAGTGAAACATCAGTGTAGGTGAACCCTCTGTGCTTGAGGTGCTGCAATGGCACTGAGAGGCTGGCTGCTCCCCTTGCATCGTTAGACTGCACTGGGCACAGAACTTGATGTTGAAGTGATGTTTTATATAGTAAGCAGAAAATTGATCCACTAGTGAAACCATGAAAATGCTTCTGTGAGTTTGTTATGGATCTGAGGTTATGAGTACTGGAGGTGTGCAGGAGAGAGAAGAGAGGACAACATGTTTGGCAGCAAATATTTACATAAACTTGGCAGTGTGGTTAAGCCTGACCTTGAAAATCTTGGGAGGAGGTGTAGTGAAGCATATGAAAGAATAATATTTTTCAAGAAAAAAGTTGCACAGAGAATCTTGTGGTTGTTTGAGAATTTGGGTATAATGCTGGAGTATCAGTCACGTTTTGGGATGCACAGCTTTTCAAAGAAGGGAAGTACTGTCAAATTTGTAAATGGCAACCCAAAAAAGTGTTTGTACTTGGGCCTTTAGCTGAATGAGTTTACGGTTTGGTCATAGCAGTAAATTAATTTATGTATTTTTTTTCTCTGTCCTTAATTGTGTGTTTGTCTTGTACTATGTTACTTAAACACTGTTGCTTTACAGTACAAAATAATGATTTGTGATCTTTGTTTCAGTTATGGGCTATTGATGAAAAGAAATGGAAACCAGGAAGAGTGGAACATACCGTAGGCTGGCCTTTAGACCGGCATACCTATGGAGGATCCTTTCTGTATCACTTAAATGAGGGTGAACCTTTAGTTGCTCTTGGATTTGTGGTAAGTGAAGTTGTGTTTGGTTTTGTTTGTTTTTGTGTGTGTTGTGCTGTTTCTCTGTTGAAGCCTTTCTCTGTTTTAATGTGAAGATGAGAACACAAGAATGGCAGCAGACCAAGTTTAGCACTTTCACAATTCTAAGTGCATTTCTTCCTATATAAGGAAAGATGAATTTGTCACGTCACTCTCTCCTTGATCTAGCATCTTTTGTTACAAACAAAATGGCAAAGTTATAAAGAAATTTTTTGCAAACGAAACAAATTTTGGTAAAGCCAGAAAATGGATTATTAATCAAAACTGTGCTTGCAAAATCTTTGTGAAATATTTGAAAGTTAGGAGATGTCAAAATCAGGTCTCTGTGCAACCTTAATTGTTTTGTCATTCTCCTATCAACATAGGATGTGCATCCACTTGATGGGGAAGCATATAAATGGTAACACTGCATTTCCCATATCCTCCTCTTATAAGAGAAAACCAACTCCTGCACGCACATACAAGCAGTTTTTTGTCTTTGAAGTTTACACCTTTGTCAGTCTGAGCTGATTGTTGTAATAGTTATCTTGCACTTAATTTCAAAATCCTTCATGAACTGTGGCAAGGAAAGTAGATGCAAATAGTTTTCCAAAAGCACTGAGCAGCCAGAGAAATCAAGATGCTGTTTGATGCTGACTCATGATGCATTTTGCTAATTTTCTCCAATAAAGTTTACAAGAGCCAGAAGTGATTCCTTTGGACAAAAGGGAAAATCGAGCAGCATCTCTTTCTGAGGCTATGTTAAAGATAAGAAATGTAGGGTATACCTTTGAGCAGGTTCTCAAATGACTGAGATACAAATCGTGGGCATTGAGCCAGCTGTCTGTTTTTCTGCTTTCATCGTTGTTCAGCGCTTTCTTACAATAGCTCACCTAATTGGAAATAATTGACTAAGCTAAATAATGTGAACTGTTTTAAATGTGAGTGTAAGGAGATATCTAGAAATAATTGTTTACCCTTCTTTCCAGCATGTCTAGGGCAAAGGTTTTGAAGCACAAATTTCAAACAAGTTTTCCCACTTATCCTACCTATTAAACCATGCTTAATTTAACTTCACTGTTTTATTTCAAAGGCAGATGGGAGGTGATTACAATGCAATTAAGTACTTCAGTTCTTCAGGTTTTAGGTAGGTTGCAGTCTTATGGCAGCAAGTTCTCAGACTTGCTTCTACTGTACTGTTTTTGGCAGTACTTCTTGAAGTAGAAAGATCTGAAGGTTGATTTAATATGAAATATCTTTAGGAGATGATGGGGTACTACACAATTGTTTTTCTAACTTCTGTTGAAATTTGATCCTTCAGTTTTCATTAATGTTGCTTTTTTTTTTTTATTATTTTTTAAGGTTGGTTTAGATTATCAAAATCCCTATTTGAATCCATTTAGGGAATTTCAGAGGTGGAAGCACCATCCTAGTGTAGAGCCTACTCTGGAGGGTGGAAAAAGGATTGCGTATGGTGCCAGAGCATTGAACGAAGGTGGTCTCCAGGTAGGTTTTTAATGAAGTTTTTTACATTCAGATCTCTAATGCTGTGTTTGTAGTACTGCAGATTCAGATTGCGTGCTGTTGGGAGATGACAGAAACACCTTATCTTGCTGGAGGCAGCTGCTGAGATTTGCTAGGATTAAAGTTCTGTAATGGTAGCAGTCTTCTGACACAATTGCTGTACTTTCTGTATTCCATATGGGGTTTATATTGCGAACAAGTACATTCAGCAATGAAGAAGCTGCAGGTAATTCTTTGGTTTGCTTGGAAACCTAAGGGAGAGGATAGCACCACTCATTTGGTTCTTTTTTGGGGATTAAGGGAGTGGTATTTTCCTAATTGGTTGCTCTTTAGTGTACCTGGCCCTGAAGTCAGTGATGGAGTTGCTGTTGTCATGTACTTTGGCATGTATGTTCCTCCCCAAGTACAGACACCTCCACTATCTTTCCTGCACGGCTTTGAATTTCTCACTTCACAGGAGATGGAATACTTTGTTCGTTTTGTTCCCTCAAGGAGTCTGAAAGATTAAATTCATCAGGACTTAAGTTTGGTTGAAAGGGTTGGGATAATTTGCAGGGCAAAGAGTCTAGAACATGCGTTTAAAAGCTCAAGTTCTTTCAACTTTTTAATCTCTTGTGTGGGAATCTTGAAACGCAGAACACTGCTGTGTGTCCTGTAGCGCCAGACCCATCTTCTCAATGCTGCTTTCAGCTTGGAACTTAAAACTAGGCTGAGTGTTTGTGATCTGCAGCCAGCTTATGGGGCTGTTTCCCCCTGCTCTCTGACTGCCTCGTCTTGCCTTTTTTGAATCTCTTCTTTAACATAAATGTGGCCTCGTGCAGCTTTTGCAATACATGTAGAGCTTCAGCAGCAAGACAGCTGTTGGGGCAGTCTTCTGGAGTTGAGCTTTGATGCAAGTGTGAATGCCTGGGACTGAGTCATGTGGGTTCATGAAGCAGCTCCTTGATTACACCTGCGATACAGTCAGTCTGCTGTTGGTTACCTTGTGCAATGTGAAGTGGAAATATGTCACGTCGTGTTCTTTGTGTTTAATTCATGATAACCTCTGTGTCACTAGCTTATCTCAGAAACCATTATTGGTCCATTACAAACAGAGCTAACAAAAAGTACCAAGGTGCTTTAATTTGGACACTTACGTCTAAGAGGGGCTACTCTTTCCAGTGCACTGATTTCAGTGTCACACAGAGACATTACAGACTTTCCGGCTTAGGTGGAGTAGTCAGATTCTGACTTCATGTGCATGGTCCTTGGAGTGCTCCAAACATACAGCTGAAAGAACGTGGCGTTTTTTTTAAATCCCTTGCAGGCATTGTTTGTGCTGAGTTACACAGGCAGTACAACTACAGCTCTTTTGCCTCTCTGTCTCCAAATCTTTGCACTTCTTTGCTGGACTTAAACCAACGTGTCACTTACTTTGCAATGCCCCTAATATAAAAGCATGTTGAACTTCTTAACTTCCTGTAGTTAGAATTGTCTATTTGATCATGAAATCACATTTTTAAATAAAGTTTTATAATATATGCTTTCAGATTTTCAAAAAAAAAAAAAAAGACAACTTATTGATGAGCCGCTTAGGAAGATTTTTATAGGAGTAACCCTTCTTTTGCATATGTTGCTTTGATAACTGTAGCAGTCTGACTCTTGCAGCATGGGAGCAGGGAAACATTTTCTTATGTAAGTGGTTCTGTAGCTTCAGTTTTCATTTTGTTGACAGCATTGCATCTATAGGTGTGTAAAATGACCATTAGTATAAGATTTTTTTTTCTTATTGTGTTATCTACAACCTTATGACCATGTTCTTTAGTCTTTAAAGTAACTTGGTATGAGAGAGCAAGCTCCAAGCTATTTCCCTGTTTTTGTAGCTTTTTGGATATGTGAAGGAAGGGAACAGATTTTAACAGATTACATCTATATAGCTGTTACTTCTACTATTAAAATTCCAAAATCGAGGACTTAAAAATTGAGAAACTTGCATGCAACCTCTGTTTTGACTCTGTTTCATCGAATGCTTTGGAGAAATGTACAAGTTTTGTAGAGAAAATTAAGGTGTTGCTGTTGTTGAGCAATGCATCCTTATGAATATCAAAGGAAAAAAAACATTGATGACCCACGTAAGAGTCAAACATACAACTGGCTTAACAGATTGTCACTCCTGAGCTGAGCTGAGGGGAGGACTTTGTGAGCAGTATTTCTGGATAACATTAACCAGTCTAGTTACAGATAAAGCAACTGAATGGAGAATATAAGGAAAAAGTGTAGTCATTATTTTATGCTCAGATCTGTTAAGATGTCTGTGTTCTTATTTGCTTACCATGCTAAAATTATTTAAATAGAGTAACTGGTGTATTTTTAGTGCAGATGCAAGTGTAACGGGCAGTCAAGTTTCGTGCCAGTTCGTTTGCCAGAATGTTACATTCACTAGGAAATCAGACAAACAAAAAACCCACTTCCTTTCTGTTTCCTCTTCAGTCAATCCCCAAGCTCACCTTCCCAGGTGGATTATTAATTGGTTGCAGTCCTGGACTCATGAACGTGCCCAAGATCAAAGGGACACATACTGCGATGAAGAGTGGCATGTTGGCTTCAGAAGCCATCTTCAGCCAATTAACCAATGAAAATCTCCAGTCCAAGACGATTGGTAAGATCACTTTGCTGTCATGTGGAATTACCATGTGTTCAGCTGAACCACCAACAGTTCAGCTGTAACTGAACAGCTGAAGGAAGTGCAAATAAATCCTGAATGAGTGTGGTGGTTGAAAAAGATATACACTGTTTGTTCACTGTTTGTACGATCAATTGATTTAAGAAATAGAGTTTTATTTAGTTATTCCTAAGTACTGATCTTACTGCTAGAGCAAAACTGGGCCTCTAATGAGCATCTGAAAAGTAAGCTTACACTTCCTGTGCAGGAATACAATACTTCTCTGTTTTTTTTCCTGCAAACGTTAAAAATTGGTGCTTTATTATTCAAAAAGTCTTACTGAAAGACTGCAGTTAGAAGGCAAAAAAAGTGGAAGGAGCTGATGAAATGTAGATGAAAGAGGGTGAGATTTCTCAAGTTTATTCTTCACTATTTTGCTCTAAGTTTTTTCCTTCAGAGGCAGGATACTTTTTTCTTCTTTAGCTATCTTTACAGTTGTTTCAGTGTGAGAATGTGTATTCCATATTTTATGTAATTCAAACACACTGAAGAATCATCTGATTCTGACCACACTGTAGTGTTACACCCCAGCCTTGCTTGTTCCCTTCTGTCTGCTAACAAAGGCAGCACAGGAGATAACCCCGTTAGAATTTCATTTACTCTGGCGGTGGCCACTGTAGCCAGGTGCCACATGATTATTATTTTAGAAATCTCTGTAGTGATGGATTCACTCCTAGTGAGCTCTTGTTCAGCTGAAACATGCAGCCAAAGATGGCACAGGGGTATGCTGAACAAATTAAGCTCCTAGTTTAGTATTACAAGGTGAAGTGTTTAGAACCCATCAGATAATTAACACTCTTACTGGGTTAAGTCTGGCACGCTTTGATTGTCAGCAGGTTTTATAAGCTGTTACCAGTTCTGTCAAGACAGAATATTACAGCCCAGTTACTGCTCTGTGCGTAGGTAAGGAGCTTTCTCAGCTCCTTGTGTAAGGCAGAAAAGAGACTGAAGCGTGTTTTCATGTATAGACAAGACCCCTTAGAACTAACTTACTTAGAACATCTTATCTTGTGGGGAAGCTCTCAGGAAACATTTTTCAAATGCAACTTTTTCTAATTACTTAGCTTTAACTATACAGCAGGAGATGTGGCATGTGCAATGTCTGTAGGATTTTTAACAAAAATCACAAGTTTGCAGTCAAATGCACACTGTTAACCTGCTGGCTATAAAGGGAGTAAAAACAGTTGTCTAGCACTGGTGTCCTCCATATAGGCCACAGTCAAAGTTGCTGAAATCAGAATGCTTGGGGTTGCTTAGCTTGTAAAGAAAATGCTTTTAACTTGGCAATTAAAATTAGAAACCTGGGTCTTGACTCACAGATAACAGTCCTGGTCAAATCTTAGAACCTATGAGAGAGCAGTTGTTTTCCCATAGAGGTGCCAGTATAGCCACCTGCTCTGCTACTTCTATTTTTTGCTTCAGTCTGAGGCAATTTAATGCATCTTGTGGCTCTTAAATGGGGTTATAAAGCAGCAGGAGACACCTGCTGATGACTGCCAACAAACCAACCCCTTCAAGAGGATGAAATACATCGTTTAGGATACTCCTAGATTACTAATCTGAAATGCTTGCTTTGCTCCCTTCATTGCTAACACTTGTCTTTTTTCAGCAATTATTTCTTATTTCAAGGATAGTCTTTATGTACTGTAGGTACCTAACAAGTCATGTCCTGCCGTAGGACTTGATGTGCAAGAATACGAAGAGAACCTGAAAAAGTCCTGGGTCTGGAAAGAGCTGTACGCCGTTAGAAACATCCGACCGTCCTGCCATAGCATCCTGGGTGTGTATGGAGGAATGATTTACACGGGCATCTTTTATTGGATACTGAGAGGAAAGGAACCGTGGACATTAAAACATCCAGGTAATTGCATTATTTCCTGCAAGGTGATGACAGGTGCACGTGTCGGTCTGTTCTGGTCTTAGTTGAAGCTAGGGCATGCATGGTCAAGTGGCACGAGCTGTAGGAATCCATGACAAATTGGTGAAGCAGACTTGAGCTACCCAGCGTTATCACCTAAAGGAAGCTGTTAAAGCAGTGTTCTGCTTGGCTTAGTTTTGTCTCATGAAAAGGGCTGCCTCTTAAAGATGTCATTCTGATGATGAGGGAAGTCAAAGTAGCTTGATTAAATTGTTCTTGAGTGACTGCAAATGACAGTAATTCTACACTGAATCTTACTTATTCCAAATGTATTTAGGACCAGATTTTGCTCAGCTCAAGCAAGCCAAAGATTGCACACCTATTGAATACCCAAAGCCTGATGGAAAAATCAGTTTTGATCTCCTGTCATCTGTGGCTTTAAGTGGCACAAATCATGAACACGACCAGCCTGCTCATTTGACTCTGAAAGATGACAGCATCCCTGTGAGCAGGAATTTGGCTGTGTTTGATGGACCAGAACAAAGATTTTGCCCAGCAGGTAGGTAATAAAAACGAAGTGTGTGAGAGATTTTTGGAAGTTAAAAAAACCAAAGTATTCCGAGAAGAGTCTACCCAGCCTACTAACTACTTCCAAGTATTCTACGCCAGTCCTCTTCCTAGAAGAGGGTTCAAGTGGAGGTCTTCAAATGTATGTTGTTAAAAATGCTTTCATGACAAAACAATTGGTAAACGTGGAAGAGAGCAGTTGAATGACACTGGTGATGTACTCATGTCCTTACGCTTGTGACGTGTTTGACTGTACATGCAAGGAGAAACTGGTCAGTGAAGTGATACGCTCTTGTGCTTTTCCCAGGAGTTTATGAATATGTTCCTCTGGAAACAGGAGAAGGATCAAGGCTGCAGATAAATGCTCAGAACTGTGTCCACTGCAAAACATGCGATATTAAAGACCCGAGTCAGAACATTAACTGGGTAGTGCCTGAAGGCGGAGGAGGACCAGCTTACAACGGGATGTAAACTGGCTGCAAACTATTCAGTGACTTCTGATCCACCAACAGATAAGTTGGAGTATTGTATGCTGCAGTGTGAAGTACAGCACTGATTTAAATGTTAAAGTCTGAGACTAACGTGCCATTCTCAATTTTAGGTATGACCTAAATTGCATTAAATGGAAAGTCAGTGCATTCTGGTTAAACCCTAGCCTTATTTAAATAGAACTTCTTGTCAGGAGTTTTGTGGCAGGCAGAAGAAAGTTCTTCTCAGGACTGATAAATGAACTTGGGATCTTGGATTTATTGCTGAAGTCGGTGATGACAGGAGTCGTTATCTGGAATCATGGGTGTAGTGGAAGAATTGGGTGCCTAGCCTTAAAAACAATTGTTTGCTCTGTCTGTCTGAAGTGCTTTACTACATGTAGTCCTACCTCACAGTAGGGAAAATACATCAGTCTAGAAAACTGTCACTGTTTGTGTTATGCGTTTTATGGGAAACTTAAGATTTTTATTTTTTTCCTGATGATGACAGGGAGCCCATTTGCAATACAACCTGCAAAGTGGATTAAAAAATGTTTAATCGCTGCACCTTTGTGGTATGTCTGCCAACACTTCTTATTCCTTACAAGAAATCAGGCCTGTGCTAATTAAAAAAAAAAAAAAAGTGCCTAAATTGCTTCAGTGTTCAACCAGACTTCTTAGGAAGAGCTGTTAAGCCACAAAAACACAACCACCACTGCTTCACACGTTAGCAATATATCTGAATCACAAAACGAGTTACTACAGCTGAAAAGAAGAAAAATACTTCACATTTGAACAATGTCTTTATTATCAGACTTTTAAGTTGTAAACACTGAGAACTGCAGTACAGGGCAAATGAAAGAAGGAACAGTCGCCTACAGCTCCATTCAGCCTTTTGCATGAGTTAGTGCATAGAATTAAACATTCAGGAATAAAAAAAAAAAAAATCAAGCAAACATCTTAGCATAAGCTGCCTTCTCTTTCTCCTTTTGGGCTTTTATCTTCTGTTTGATTCGGAGCGTTTCCGTCTGGATAGCTGTTGAAAAAGAAAATCCATGATACAGTAACAGTCACGTCTTTACGTGAGGTTTCCTAGTATGTCGAGACCAGGTCTTGCTGCTGCTAACGTTATTTTGTGTACTAGAACTGCATTTCATCTTCTATTAGGTCAGATACTAGCAGCAAACAGACTTTGTCCCATACTTTGTTTCACCTGGGAAGGTAACCAGGTAGAGGAGGATGTAAGAAGCATACTGTTGGCATCCACAAAGAATTTATGATGTAAAAGTCTTACCCTATTAGATGCTAATACAACCTGGAAATTAATAAGACTGCTTAGAGCTACGCTGTTGACCACACCAGCTGTGCTGTTGGCCTGCCCAGCCACGTCAGCAGGTTGTGCAGGGTGCCAGAAGCAGCAGTGCTGTACAAAAAGAGGCGTTCTGTGTCAGCGTGCTTGTGCTCACTAAATCAGCATTTCAGTTTCAGCTCCTGTTAGCTCCCATTTCAGGCATCACAGTGGTATCATTTCCTATCTGCACTACTCTGGTTACTTTGTTACATTAGTGAAGAATCTACAAGAAAGCTTTATTTTACCTTTGTCCTCAGGGGCAATTTCATGAGCCTTTTTAAGATCCGCCTTAAACAGAAAGAGAAATACAAATGAATGTTCTGATGAAATGCTTAGATGAAAAATAATAATAATAATAATTAAATACTGTGATAATTACCAGCGCCTCATCAAGATCTTTTATTCCCTGCCATCCTTGAGCCCGTCTGTAGAGAGCTTTAGTATTTGCTGGATCTATCTCAAGAGCCTGTGAATGGAATCAAGTTGTCACATTAACACACAGCTTCCATCTCGACGCGTGGCACAGCTGCCACCAGCAGACCATCTCCCGATGTGATTGGAGAGGGTAAGCGTTCAAACATCACCAGGGGAAAAGGAGCGCTAGAAGGCAGCACACTGAGTAACTATCTAATCAGTTTTAGTACTGCTGTACCACAAGTGGGCTTTTGTCAAGGACCAGCACACGTTAAGATAAAACAGAACCATATCTGTGCTGCAGCAGGTCAAAATATCCTAACCTCGAGGCTCACTGTACAACTCTACGTGGCAGCTCCTTCCTTCACACCAGAACACCCTGAATAATGGCATCCTAAAGAAAGCAGGGAATTTTCTGTGAAGCTTTCTTGACTGTAGGACAGGAAGATTCATTCCATTTTAGGAACCTTGTCAAGTTTCAGTCATTATGCCTTTGCTGAGGTGGTTTCACTGAGGTGTGTATTCCAGCTGACATATATGACAGTACCAAAACATGAAATAAAGTGACCAGGGGAAGAGATTGTTCCACTTGTTGATCACTCATTATTCTTTGAAGTACCTCAGTTAATTTGGCTAGCTCCATTCTTTAAGAACTTTATTTGCCTGCCTGTGATAATCACGTTTTTTCTTACTGCAAAGATAGTTCTATGTTGTACCTGAATTTAAAAAAATACAGTTGTCTAATATTAGAGGAAATCTCTTTGTGTGCATGTGGGGTTTTATTTATCAACTTTAGTTCATTAATTAAGAATTCTAGACTCTGGAAGCTGCATCCAGACTTTTTTCAAATCACTTCAGCATCAGTGGCGTATCAGTGAACATCATATAAATAAGTATTGCTTGGGAGCTCATCCTGACCTGTCTGCTGTAAAGCCTGGAGCCTCTTTGGTGTTGAGAGTTAGAAGATGAGGTGCCTGTAGCACGTACACACAGGCAGCACTCTTTGTCTTCAGCTGGACCAGCTGTGCTCACAGCTAATTTAAGGCAAGGTGTGTTTGAACAGGTTCAGCTCTTTGCAATTTCTTGTTTACACCAAACAACACGTGTGTCACAGATGAGTACTTTTTTTAGAAGAACGTTTGGCCTTAGGAAATCATAACTGAAAGTGGATAGCTTCTCATTAACAGTTCCTTGAACTCCACTAGTTAGTTACAGAAAACCTGTCTTCTGACTAAAACACCAATTCACTGTTTAACACTTAAGATACCAAAACGAAAAACATTACAGATGGCTACTACAGTTACAAAGTTGCCTTTAGGAATTCTACAAGTATAAAGATTAATAGTTTCTATCTGTAACTCTTCAGTGCTGTTTCAGTTTTTATCATTTGCTGGAGGACAGATGCCACGTTACACTTTGTTTCTCTTTCTCATTCCATCTGTCCATCCGAATATCTCGATGTGAAAGTTCCATCTGTTGGACACCCATCAGCAGTGAAGGGGAGCCAGCTCTCCCTCACAGGCAGAGTAGCTGTGACTGCTGTTTCCAGCATGCAGCCCTAGCAGCTGCTGCTCAGGATCCCCTGCTAACAGATAAGAGCGTTCTGTACTGTTTTCTTCAAAATTTCAGTCTTAATTACTTCAAGTTTCCTTTTGTACTAAATTCTGGTCATTTTTTTGCCTTTAATTCTATTGTTCTTTAGTATTTCTATTTGTTTCTTTGCTTCTTTTTTCCTGTTCGCTGGTTTCATTGCACCAGTAAGCCTAACTGAAAGAGCTTCAATTAAAAAACTCACTTCAATGAATAAAATACAAGTCCATGAAATCTGAAAATAAGTAAAACGTTTGTTCATACTTCTAAAAACAAAATTATTTTTCACGGAAGACAGTTTAATTCTTTGTAATATAAACACTACCTCTGTTCTTAGGAAATAAAACTGACCATCCCAGTGCACATATTGTTCTGGCAGTAAGCAACAGCCCTCTTCTCTTTGTTTCTAAATGACTCATTTCAACTTCAGAATCTTTTCACAAAGCCACGTACTGGAAACTTAGCAGTATAACTTCACAGTCACGTTTCACAGTCTTCTACTTCACGCTTTCTATGCACCATCTTGTCAGAAGACTCTGGAAGAAGCTTTGCAGTTTCAATCTGTCTCCGTTCTCCCCAGATGCCAACCGTTAATCAAATTAGTGAATGCTAAGTTTACCTGTGAACAACTTTCGATGGCTCCCTGCCAATCCGACTGTTTCAGTTTACAAGCACCGATGTTTAAAATGCAGCTCAACCCGATGGTCTTCAGCTTTGGCTTGTCTGCCTCCTCTGCCTCTATTTCAGAAGCTTCTACATACCTGGAGAAAAACAGGTATACAAGGAACGCGCGTTAGTGTCGCAGCTTCTGTTTTGTTCTGCCCTACCTATCTTTATGCACTGCCAATTCCACTATTACAAATATTTAAGTAAAATACTTGAGACTTTACCCTAACAAAAGATGAACTCACTGGTTCATCTGAACCAGTTCTAACTCACTGAACGTTAGAGCAAAGGAGGAACGTGCTCCTGTCCCTGCACTGTACTAACAACAGCTTTTTTCTTGGACAAATGCACTATTTTCGATGGCTGAAAACTGTAAGAATTGATCTCAGTGTTTGTTAATTCCCAACAAACGTATTGCTCAACTGTGGCTAAAAGCCAATGCTGTTACAGCACCTTCCACCTTCATGGGAAGCTTCATCTCTTCTTGGATTCCGTTAGTAATATTTTCGTTAATTCAGGCATTTATGGCTAAAAGCTAAAGGTGGCTTTACTTTGTAAGGGAAGGAATTTTAGGAGCACTGTTACCTACACCTTCTTTCCAGTGGCTCATTCCATGAGCTTCTTCCTGAATTTCAGAACTGACGCCGGTGCAGGACCAAGCCACATCATGTACTGCATCTCTGTCTCACAGGTAAATTTTATCTCGTTTTTCTTAATTTACAATGTACTAATGCTGGCAGGTTTTATCTCAAGTGTTAAAGGTCTGTTGGGGATATCGAAGTTCCAACTCTTTTAATGGTCTGCTTATAGAACTTTTGTTCTTTTTGTTTCAAAACACACTGTGCTAAATGACCAAAATCGGGTTTGCATACATTCATATTTTAACCATATCATCAGTAATGCAAAAGTCTGCAGAGTGGTGCCTGTGTAATTTCAGTTCTGCATCCCTGTCTTTTGAATGCTGGATGGTTTGTGTATAACTTTGGAGTATAGAAATGAGCAATACTTAAAATGCAAATTGGACATAATCCCAGTGATTTGTCCACTTGCTGTGCATCAGAAGAGAGATGAAACCAAAGAGAGAGAGGGGAGGTTAAAAAGTGAAGGAAAATAAAACAGAAATGAGTTATGTTCAAAGCAAATAGAATACATCTATGGGATTCATAAATCACACCAAAACATGAAAGACTGCAGCCATTCTGGATACAAAATTACAGCTTCCACATCGAAGAAATCTGTAAGTTGAGTATGAAGGGAAATAAGAGGAAGTCATAGATTGGTGAACGAATAAGTGAAAATTTAAAAAAAAAAAAAAAAAACACCCCATCCTTGCCAGATGGTTTGTTTGCCAGGAGAGTTGTACCTAAGACAAGGGGGATGTCGCTGGGAAGAGCTGTGCCTATCAGTTCTGGCCAAGTGCCAGCTGAACAACTCCATCCTACATGAAGTATTGTGGGACATGAAGGTAGCACAAGGGGGCATGTCCACTGAAGCATGAAAACATGACCCATGATGAAAAGCTGGAACAAACAGATTTGTGTAGTTTAGAGAAGCTACTCTCCATTCCATTCACTAGGACAAACAATTAGTACCAAAAAGCAGCTGTCTACACAAACTGAAAGAGCCTTCATTGGGTGTATTTAGGAGTTGGCAAGAAAGCTAACTGTGAGGGATGGCATAATTATGCCTGATACTTGCCTAACAATGGATAGATGAAACACTAAGTTCCTTAAAGCTCATTCCAGCCTTTTTTCTGTATGATTTCTACAATGTTTACATAAAAATCATTTACTTCACGTTTGCTGTTGGACTGTGAAAAGATTTCTGAGGGCAGAAGGAGAGGTTGCATCTTTGGTTGATATCTTTAATTAAAGCATTAATTTTTACGCTTCAGAAAGGCATCACTTGTTTGAAACACAATCAGTTAAAACACAGCATTAAATGTTTCTGAACACCTTTTCTTTCATTATTACTGCTTGTTAACCAGGGGCCATAAAGCAGGGAGGGAGCGAGGGCAGTATGACTTCAAAGTTACTGGGAGAACCACATTTACATGAAGCAAATACCATGAAAGAAGACGAGAGCAGTATGGAAACAAAAACATAAAGATCATGATTTTGAAGGCAAATCTGATCTATACATGGAGTCAGGATGATGGCCCGGTGCCTCAAAACAAAAAATAGTAGTAAGTGTGTGTCACGTTTGGGGGTGCTCTCTCTTGAACTTAGCAATCTCCTAAACCTACTGATTATTAGAAACCTGAGAAATATCTCCCTCCTCTCCAGTCTATTGTTGTGCTTCTCTTTCCAGGTATGCACCAGCACAGCGAGAGTATTAGTAGGCGCTTTTAGCCAATTCTGAATGATGCTTCTTGCTGATAGCTCTTACCTAGCAGTAAGGAGAAGACCTACACAAGTGAGTAGCTAAAAATCAACCCCAGGCATTCCAGACTCTGAAAGCTATTCTTTAAAACAGAAAAAGAAAAAAGCAGAGTACCACGCATTTCTAAAATGCCCGTATAGTTGCCTGATAGCCGTATCAGTCTGGATTACAGGAGCTACCTCCTTAAAATGATGATGGCCTTACCGTAAACTTTTACTATACTTTTTAGCTGCCTCTGCCCAATTTTGCGATTTGAAGAAAGTATTTCCTATATTCTTTATGTCTTCTGCTATGGCCGCAATCTTGTCAACCTAATAAATAGATGGAAAACATAAAGTATAAATTTACTTAGGAAAATGGCCTTGGCTTATAAGGATTCTGTGCCCATCCTCTTTCAAAGACTATGATAAAATCTCGGCAATATTTCAGTTTTAGATAAATACTAGCTTCAAACCACTCCTGTATGTTATGTTATGCAATGGTCTGAAAGACAAAATTTCTAATGGGTTTTCTTCAGCATAAAGAGTGAGAAAACACCAGAGACAACACAGCAGTTCAACTCCTTCCTCTAAATACTGCTGCCCGAACAGATAGCTATATAGGAAGGTGCTGACCGTCACTCACAGAAAAGGTAACATCTGAAAGTACTCAACCAAGACTATCTTATTTGCAAGGATATTTCATATTCTCTCAGAATTGTGTTAGTCCCCTGAACTCTGCAGGTCCTAAATTTAAGAAGTCGTACCAACATATGTTTCTTTCTCTCAAAACACTTCAGACATCTATGGAAGCAGCAAAAGAGCTGCCTACGTGCATCAAATCCATCATTTCTATTTCCAGAGTGGCATATATTTCAAGTGTTGAGTTACTTTTCCAATGGCAAAAACCAGTTTATAGTTACTGCTGTATATACCACAGTTGCCTAAAGATCTGAGAGGTATCTATTGCCATTTGTAATACAATCAGTTTGCACTTGTACCCTACTAAAATTAATGACCTTGAAGAAACTGGTCACAGCATGAGATCAATGTCATGGAAGTTTCTGTAGTTATTTTGTATCAACGTGTGTGATGTTAAGGGAGGCAGGCATCTGCCAAGCTCAGGTCTAGACCAGAGCACACCCTATCCAAAAACACTTTCACATACCATCAGCCAGCTGCAAGGAGTTCATGGTTTCCAGCTGCAATGTTTGTGTTTTTTTTTTATTTTTATTTTTAATTTTAATTTTTCTCTCCGTTTTAATTCTGCATTTGGAATCTATCCATAAAGACCCCCCCCCTTTTTTTTTTTGAAACTCTCACCAATCAGCATTTGATTTGCTGTTTGTCTATAAACCTGCATGAGGGCTGCTTTCCCCAGTCTGCTCCCTAATGCTCAACAACCACTCTTCCTTCAGTTTGAACAGCCTAAAAAGCAAACAGCTACTCAGACCTGAGAGCATCCAGCTGCTATATACTAAAAAATCTTTTTTAATGTTTGATCCTTCATTAATTTTATTAAGTGAGGCAGTATTTTAAGGACGAATATTTACAAAGTTGCACAGAGAAAGCGTGCATGTAGAATACTGTTGGTCCTGCTGGATTTCTAATCATTCCAATTTGTCACTACAGCACAAGAAAAAAAATGAGTAAAAAGGAATGAACAGAGAAAAAAAAAGTGCAGTGTTGTGGGTATAGTTACTAGGAAAAAGTAAATAGCACTGAAAAACGAAATATCAATCTCCTCCTCCAGCATTCACTTTCCTAAAACTGAATGGTGCCATCTAATCAGTATCTTGATTCTTAAAAGGCGGAGGGAACACCATCACAGACACCGTGTAACTCAGATTACTTACAAGTCTTTCATTCTGTAAAATAAGTACCTTAAAAGAAAAATACTTACATCTTTTATGTCTATGTCTGAATCTTCAGGAAAATCTGGATAAGTGTCTCCAGAACCATCCTGGGGAACAATTCCCCAGTCTTCTCCCTCCTTTAGCTCTCCACATTCTGCGATGACACACAACTGGAAAAAAAAAAGGGGCCCATAGCAGTTTTGCTTATTATGACAGCTCCCCCCCATACCCGCCCAAAACAAATGATAAAACTTCTGTGCACTCTATAATTCAGTAAAAAGGCTTTTTCATCTGTTTGCTTGGGTGTGTTAACTTCAGAAACCCATCAAGTAATTACTCCATCCTCATCCAAAGGCCTTTATCACAGAATGTTGCTTTCAGAGCAGCAGCATTCCACAAGCACCGTACCCACGCTCTGCAGGGAGGCTGGAGCTGGCAGCAAGCTTGAGTTTCAGCACATCATGAGCCCTTGGAGTTTCACTCCATCAGAAACAACAGCTCCTTCTCCAGCTGCCAAGTCTTTGAACGTTACAGAGATGTTCATTGTTTAAACTAGCAAAAAGCATTACGGCCTACACCAACTGCTTTTCCAGAAATAAGATAAAAATAACTGGTTAACTTTTAATAGTTCTAAACTTCATAGCAAGCATTTAGAAGAAATGAAAAGATACACATGCATTCAAGAATTCTGTCTTGCCAGGTGCCAGGTCAGTGTGACCCACGATCATTCCAAAAAACAGCAATTCCAGCAGCATAAAGCCCTCGGTGCTTTCCCAAAACAGTCATTCAGTAGAGTCTAAAAGGAAAGAACACTGCAATGCTGGAATAAAATTTCTTGCTTCACCTATGATATGTGTGGTTCTCTTGTTTAAATGCTGACCGGAATCTAAGAAGTGTAATTCCTAAAATGAGTGCAGCACTCCTAGATGCCACCGCACAGGACAGAAAAAAGATGTAAAGCTTTTTTTCTCAAGGATGACAAAAAAAAAAAAAAATCAACTGTCAGACTGAGGTTTCTAAAGCACTTCAAAAATCGGCATCTGTTTTCATAGCTTTCAATGTCAAAATATTTCTTTCCCCTTGCAATACTTTCATGAGATGTACTAAGTTTCAGATTAAAGATATCAGGCATCCTCTAATATTTAAACTAGGTAACAGTGGCAGGACTAGGAAAATGATTACAATAGGAGAGAACAAAAGGTAATGGCTCAATATTTTCCTCCAAACAGCCTGTTCTTGCTTTTCTCTGGCAAAAAAATAGTGTTTATTTGTTCTCAAAAAACAGATGGCAGATCAGTTTGGTGACTGCATTAACCATCATATAGTGGAAGAAAAACCATCATCCCTAGGTATGGTATATTTTGCTTACCTTAGCAGGATTTTCTCCATTTACTTCAACGTTTTCTAACATTTTAACAACACCCATTCCTTTGATCACTTGGCCAAAGACCACGTGTTTCCCATCCAGGTGAGAAGTAGGCACCGTCGTAATAAAAAACTGGGACCCATTAGTACCAGGTCCTGCATTGGCCATGCTCAGCAGCCCCGGTTTATCATGCTGTATTAAAAAAAAAAACCAATATGTGATTTGATGCTCTGACATTTCTTGTACAGTCCATTCCCCCCTCCACAGTCAGCTCCCGAGACAGACCTGAAGATCTGATCTTCCCAACATTTACACACAACGTCATTTTGTTTGGGGCCTAGTCGCGACATCAGTCCTACCAAGAGAAACCTATTTATCAAAACATGAAATTGTTTTGAAAAGCATTGCAGATAAAGCATCTCTCCCACGATGGTTTCTGCTGTCATTTGGTACGCTTGCAAAGCAAGTGAAAATTCTGGAAAAATCCGTCTCTCCGCTTGCAAAACTAGGGCACAGCAGCAACACTGCTCGAGGACTGCGTAACTGGGGAGTTGCACAATGGCACAGCCCTTAGCTGCAGATGTAACACAAAAAGGCCTGCTGGGAGTGATCTGACGTGGTAAGCTGACCGCTGGCAAAGTCTTCCAGACTATCCCAGTTCACCAGTAACCATATAAATACAACAGAAACAAAGAGGTAGCACCTGTGTTGTCAAGTGTCAACAAAAGCAACCCACTGTTGGCCAGACAGTGTTTTGAAGATGCTGCTCAGGACTGCTGGATAGTAAGTGTGCTACCCAGTGACCTTCTGCATCACAGAGGCAACTCAACTCCCACTAAATTCCTAACGTACTTAGCCAAGGGACCCACAACGAAGATGATGGGAAATGAGCTCCTAGACTCCGTATGAGACCCAAGTGAGACAGATATTCAGCTCGTCCTTGCCACACCGATAAGTTTTGTTACAGCTGAACAGAGAAGCACACAGATTGTTTTCATCCCATTCCTAATGACCCCCAGAGTACAAAATAATGATGCCACAAGGTGTCCTTCATGAGAGAGCTACAGAGTTCCTGCCACAAGGACCAACGTCTAAGAGTGATAAACTTTACGCAGCAGTGTAGGGAAACTGCTGATTACGGCCTGAACTTGTCAGGGAGCTCGTGGTGGAAGGGATGTGGCTGGCCCAGGAAGCACAGGGAGATTGATGGCACCTGTGGTCCCCACACAACGGGAAGGGCTGGACCTGGGGTGGGGTCACCCTGGGCCCAACTAAGGGCCAGCAGCAGAGAGAAGCACAACTCATCAAAGGGGCACTGCCTGTGTGGGAGGTTGCTGTCATCAGTTGTGTGAGTTTGAACCTTTTTCTGCCTATGTCTCTTAGCATGCTATCTTCTGTTTTGCCTAGCATTGTTAAGAAACTATTGAGGCCATTTTGCTGGTGTGTTTACCAGCCAAGCAGTGCTACAGGAGCCACCTCAGCAAATCTCAGACTTCAGAGAACATCTCTCACAACTGTAACTGGTGGAACTGCAGTCAGGTCAGGAGTTGTTCTAACCCCTGGGCAGACATCATGTCTGCAAGTTTTTTTTTAGGCAGTGTTGTTAAGGAGTCTCTCACACAGGAAGACCACTGTCGCTAGCATCCCTGTAATGGCTGTCACATAACACAGGGTGAAACATGGTTAATGCCAGCACTGAGACTTCTTCTACCTCCTTATTCCTCCGCTAGCGGTGTCATAGCTTTTGGAAGGAGTATTTGTTATTTCTGTTGTTTCCAGGTACTGCTCCCTCCCAGCTGAAGATGGGGCTGCTGCTGGTTCAAGCCCAGGGGGTTGGCTTTCAGCCAGACAACTGCTCAACACCTGAGGGCACAGCAACTCTGCTCTTTGCCACTTTTCTCACCACTGGAAATTCAAAAACCAAATGCAACTAACATTTTCAACAGAGTACCTTATAATGGAAGTTCTCATCTTCAAATTTGTCACCATATATACTTTCTCCACCCGTGCCGTTTTGATTTGAGAAGTCTCCACCCTGGACCATGAACTGCTTAATAACTGCAAAAGAAAACAGAAATGCAGCAGCAACTCAAGAATGGCAGGAAGACAAACAAGCCAGAGATGATGAGCAAACCAGCACTGCGCCTAAACACAACTGATCACCACCTTTTACTTACTGCTGCCTAAATATTACTTTTTCTGTTCATTTGGGACTTGATCCTTTACTTAAAATCCACTGAAACTAGTTTTACTGATTCACTACTAAACTTATAGTGTGAATTTACTGTCAATGCAGGGCAAACAATATCTAGCCATTAGGAGGATCAGAAAGTCCAAGGCCTATTCCCAGTCAAGTTATTTCTTCAACAAATGTTCCACAATAATACTCAACGTACTTTCAAGTGCGGGGAGTACAGGACCTCACAGGACTTACTTCTGTGGAAAGGGCACCCTTTGTAATGGAGAGGTTTTCCAGTCGTGGGCCCCGTTCCCTTCTCGCCGGTGCACAACGCACGGAAGTTCTCAGCAGTTTTGGGTACGATGTCGGCAAATAACTCGAAGACGATGCGTCCAACTGAAATGGCAAAGAGGAAAGGAGGAATTTCTAAGTCCTGTCCTTGGTACAGTGACGTACTGAGCACTACAGGGCAGAGGAAATGAACGTTTTGGACGTGGTTATTTTGACTGCTGTTAAGTGCACATACTTATCGCAGGGGTTGGAAGGGACCTCTGGGGATCACTGTCTGCAACGGCGGCCTGCAGCCCCTCGGCAGCCGTGGAGCTGAGGCACGCGGCCTCCACCCGCGCAGCGGGCACAAGGGCTCTGCCAACCCCCATCGTTCCGCCCAGGCCTTCCCAGAGGGCCGTTCCGAGCCAGGGAGCA